>PVJH01010353.1:0-74331 GCA_004026705.1 Nesogale talazaci
ACTCATTGAGGACATGTGGGAGCATGAGCAAGAGTGGTGAAGAAAGCTCACGGTGCCCAGCTATCAAAAGATATAGCAACTGGGGTCTTAAAGGCTTGAGCATAAATGAGCAGCCATCTAGCTCAGGAACAACAAAACTCACCATAAAAGAAGCTCACTTGCCTGTGGAATCATGAGGTGCTGAAACAATCAGGTATCAGGCATCAAAGAACAAAAATCAAAATCAATGGACCAATTGACTCCCGTATTCGCTGAAGACAAGTGGATACAGAGGCAAACAGAGTAGAAGGAACGATGGTGTCCTGCTACCAAATGATTGAATGTCTGGAGTCTCAAAGATTTGAAGATAAACGAGTCGCCATTCAGCGCAGAAATAGCAAAGTCCACCTGGAAGAAGCATGCCAGCATGTGTGATCAAGAGGGGCTGAAGGGAGCAGGTATCGAGCATCAAAGAACAAGAATCATATCATCACAAATGAGGGGGAGAGCAGGGTGGGGACCTAAGGCCCACTGGTGGGTAATTGGTCACCCCTTTACAGGGGAGTCAAGGGGAAGAGACAGACTCTTCGAGGTACAACAGTGCAGCAATTATGCATACAAATTTCCTTTAGTTCCTGAAGCCTTCCTCCCAGCAACCACCATGGTCCCAACTCTACCTTGCAAATTCAGATGGACTGGAGAAGTACACTAGTAGAGAGGGGAGCTGGAGATTTGGGGAAACCAAGATGGATGAGCCCCTTCAGGCCAGGGTTAGATTGGAGCTGCTGGAAGGGTGGAGAGAAGGTGGGGTAGAGAGACAGAACCAACTGCAAGGATATACACAGAAGCTCCTATTTGAAAGCTCTTATTTAAAGGAGTGGCTTGGGGGAGTGGAAGGGCAGTGTAAGATATGACAGAACAATAATAATGTATAAAGCATTGAGTATTGATGCGGAAGGAAGAGCAGGGGAAGAGGGGGAGGGATGGAAAAGCTGATACCAGGGGCTCAAGGGAAAAGGTGGATGATTGGAGAACCATAACAGCAGTGGACACGTGAAAGTGCTTGGCACAGTTTGTTTATTTATGTATGGTGGAAAACAGTGTACAAGCCCTCAATAAAATGATTTTTAATTAAAAAAATTGGAGTTGGAGTGGACTGGGATACTTTATTGCTTGAAAACTCTTGTCTCTACAGTTACTCCAGGAGTATAACTGGATTTGTTTCTCTAGTCAACCTTGCCTAACCCACGCACACACACAATCAAACGTTCTATATAGTCTTTGTTTTCACCTGTGCTTCATGTTCTAGTTTTTAGCAAGTTTTTATCATTTGCATATTGCATATTTATTCATGAGTCTTCCAATACTCCTGAGGCGATGCTGTTCATTGTAATCCATCCTCTATAATTATTTACTCAACATATAGATCTACTGAGTAGAGTGAAAATATACAACCATAATACACACATTTCCTGATGTTAAACCACATAATATTCCTTGTTCTGTTTCTATTGCTACCTTTGTGAGTTCTGGAAAAATTAAGTGTTCTGGAAGCTGAATTCTTCACAATGTTATCTATAATTTGTTATTATCCTCCAAGTTGAGTGCCTTTGCATTGACAATGAAACATGGATAAACATCGTTTACAATATTTTTTATTTTTAACCAAGATCCATCTGACTTCAGTTATGTTTCCCATCTTTTTCTGTAGCTGGCTGAAATTTTTTGATGTTTCCTGGTTGTGAATAATTTTACATTATCTTCAAATATTTGCATTTGAATGATGTTAAAGATATTTGCTAATTTCTGTATTCTATTGCATCTCTTTCTTTGGAATAGGCACAGATATGTATTTTAACAAGTGAGCCGACCAGAAGCTGTCTTTCAATGCTTCTTTTTAACTTTTTACTTTGCATAGAAAAATATGCACCATCAATATTCCATTTAGTTGTTGAAACATTTCTGTTGATGTTCTAACAATTCCGGGAGCCTTGTGTTTACAAATGCCTTAATTGCTGCTTGAATTCCTTCCTTCAATGCAATTCATTCTTTATCATATAGAACCTCCTTAAATGGTTGAGCGTTGACCTTTGATTTTGTTTTGTTTTAGCTCTGTGACCATGTATGTCACATGTACATATTTTCTGATGCTTTCTGTGTTGCTCATAGAATCCATTAATATGAGTATTACAATTCAAGGCTTGAATTTTTGTTCAATTCTTCGGCTAGCGAAATGCTAAGCTTACTTTTCCCTTTTATTTTTCTTCTCCATGACTTTGCACTCTTGATTATAGCACTTTGTCTTCTTGAACAGTGCTTCTTGTACTTTGTTATTACCCCCTAACCATTCTATATTAGAATCTTTTTTAGCATACACTTATTTTTATTTTCTCTTTATAAAATAATCTTTATAAAATATGGTGTCTGCTTGACATTAGCACTCATTTGGTTTCCAGTCTTTTACTGTTCAAGGGGTCAAATTTGTTCTAGTGGTGATATGTGAATTCATGTAGAACATATTCCAAATTTTATTTTTCTTCAGCTACAAGTTGAGCTTGCAGATGAGGGATTACTGGTCTCTGTGCAGTCAGCTTTGGGACTTGTTCGGGGTGATGGCATTGAGCTGTCATTCGTTTCCCTCCTGTGTTCTGTTGCTAGCAAAGTGGATGTGTACAGTTACAGCTTATGTTGTTCATTAGAACAATATCTTCAATGAATCAGTTGTTGACTTTGTAAAATTCTATTCTGTGTCCTTCAGTTTAATTCTTTCACCAAGCCATAGATTACAGTTACTGATTCTCTTTCATTGCTACCAATTGTGCAGTCACCAGTACTTTTGATGTTTCTTTTCATTTTACATTACATGCTTGTTCCATTTTACCTTACAGGAGTTGGTAAACTTTGCAATGTTCTCCTATTTTGCATTTAGTGATTGCTGTGTAATTGTAATCAATATGAAGATCAGGTTTAATGTTAGGGTTAACTGTTCTTTCTTGTATTATCCCATCTCTGATATGATTGTACTTCAAAATAGATAATGAAATATTCATGTCAGGATTCACCATTAAATTTAGCGATGATTTTCATCACATTCATTTGGTGCCATTTCTCCTCAATTGTCATCCATCATATAGTTGGCCATAACACTGTCTGATCCAAACGGCCAATACCAATATATTATTAAGCCTTCTGTTTAATTTTCTTTGACTTCCAATTTTTCTAGATACATACTTATGTGGCAGTCACCTACTCTGGTAACAGTTTGAGAATTAAGAATGTAGGAATGGAGTCTAACCTTTCAATCTGCGCAGTCAATGAGATTTTTGTGTGGACATGGCTTTCTCCTCTGAGAATTCTGCAAAATTTGGTACTTCCTTCTTGGAAGCAGGACACTCACTCACTCCCTGGGAGACTTTGCAGCTCACAAGACACATGTCAGCGTGCTGATAGACCCTGAGCCCTGGAAATTGGAAGGGCCACAGGGAGAGGCCTGCCAGTGCTGAGGTGCTTCCATGCCACTGGTTACATAAGTCTCTACACCCACTGGTTGTGATTTTCCTGGTGTCATCGCATGTGCTTTGTGAGTCTGAAGAGGACTTATAGATTGATATCAGCCATATGGGATAATATAGGACTTGTGACCTTGGACTGGACTGAGCTGTTTTCTGAATGTTCAATTCTTGTTGAATATAAACCTCTTCTTTATACACATATGCATACTTATGAATTTGTTTGCCTGGACTAATTACTCTGCCCAGACTAGCACAGCATATTATAATGTTTAATAGATAGTTTATTTATTCTACTTATTCTACTTTATTCTACTTATATGGAGTCTTGGTAATATATTCGTAATATGGAAACTCTGCTGAAAACTGTACACTTTGGACAAATCCATTGTTATTTGAAATACAACTGTCATAGCTAGGAGCATCACAGCCACAGTCAAGCCAAACCTTAGGATAAACTGTCAAGAAGTAGCCTAAAGTACTCTACAGGGGATATTTCCTCACCCCCACCCCCACTAAACTCCAAAATTAGGTTTTACAAGCTAGTAAATGTACAGTGTAAAAAAACAAACTAATTCTAGCTATAAATTAAACCTCTCTTGTATGCAGTTAAATGCATAGTTATTTTTGGAGCTTCCATTCACTAAGTAGTACAATCTTTTTTTTTTTTTTTGACAATCTAACTTCCAAGGTGGAAATAAATAAAAAATGTTAAGTGAAATAAATTGAAGACTTCCAGAGCCCAAGGATCTGAACTTGGGCTGTAATTTTATTCTCCTTTGGGCACGAATTGCTGATGAAGGATGCTTTTCCCAGTACAATAAATGTTGTGGTCAGCTCTCTTTTTCCTTTCAGCTTGTGGATCTGCTTAAAATTATATTTATACTTATATTCAATGGGTTACTTTTTCCTTCTTTTTAAATATTTAGAAAATCTTATACAGTTTGAGGGCACCCCAATCAGTCTTTATTATATCTGCATTTTGGTGGTATATTTGAATAATCCTTATATATATTGAATAACCCTTATTAAAGCTTAATCAAGCTAGGATTAGGACAAAATACAAGGCAGAACATCATCTCAGGTTTCCTCTTGAGTAGCCGACTTGAATCAATTTAGCATTATGATTCAGTGTGGTTTTCTAATTATGAGAATTTCAATATTAATTCCACCAAGGTGACATTACTAAACTGACATATTATTCTTTAATATATAGGAAGATAGAAGACACATTTAAATCACATCCAACATTGCATCTCTGACTTGAAAAGCTTGAGTCTCCTCTGTAAATATCATTCACTATATGTGTGTTGTGTTTATTTATATACATATACACACATGAATATGAGGCTTATCACTTTTTTAAATTGGATGCTCTTATCTTTAATACCTATTAACTTATCAAGTGATATTTTTATAGACTGAGACATTGCAGAACATATTTTCCTTTCTGAAAAAGGTCAGTTTATATTTAATTAATGAGTGGAAGTATATTAAGTGTTCCTTATGTGTATGTGGGTGTATGTTAAGCTGTGATTTGAAACACCAATTCGATTCTAAAATAGCACATCTCAGCCAGGTACATATTCATTCGCCCATGAAAATTAGATGTCATTGATGCAGAAACAATATAGAAAATTACAATAAATCTTTGTGTATGATTCTATATTTATGATTATATTCACTTGTTTAAAATTTTACTGAGAAATAGAATTTTATGTGTTTCAAAAGAGATTTAGACACTGAAATAAAAAGTATTTTATTTCTGATAAATACTATGAAATTTGACAATATTTCAGTATAAACAGCAACACCTACAACAACAGAAGAATTTTCTAATAACTAATAGCAAATAGCAAGGCTTTAGCCAGTTAAGTCAGAGCCGGTATAAGATAAGAGACCGACTTCTTCATAAAGGAAGATTCCTGATGCCTGTAGAGGCCACGACCTAAGCAGCCTGGCACCTCGCCTTCACCACAAAAGGCTGATGCTTCACGCTAAACACCACTCAGTGAGTTAAAACATTCATATCATGCTTCCCCCACCCCCCGATCAATTTATTTGGGTTTAACATCATAACAATGGCTCCAAAAGAATTTAGTGATATAAGCACTAAAGCTAAGGGAACATTGTGAGAACCATAGTAGATTTTAAGACAAAAAATCAGTACAAAATTTTAATTAGGTCACTTCTTATCTGGTTTAGGGGCTGGCTACAACATGGCTTAGTTGACCTTATCAGCATTTTTTGGGAAACAAATGACTAAGAAGCTTCTGTATTTCCTGAGGACTTCATTGCTCTACTCCCCTTGCTGCTCTGTTGCATACCCCAGTGTCTGACTCCGGCTTGGTGAGCTCAGAGCATGTACAATTCCCGCGGTGTAGCTCCAGTGCTGTCCTACTTGGCACTATGGGTCAGTGAGAAACGTTGTGTCTCATGGTGGGCCAGCCCTATGATCCTCTCTGTATCTGGGCAGCTCTGAGCAGAAATACTGTCCTCAACACTTGGCAGGCCAGGATGTGGTTCATTCTTTTTTCACACACCCCTTGTTAATTCAGGTGTGCTCTGATCAGACAAATCTCTCTCTCCTTGAGCCATAGCTACAGTGCTGTCCTCTGAAGTGGTGAATTGGGTGGAGGCGGGGGAGGTGGGGGTTGTTCGCATAGTTGATTATGGGGCCGGCCTGTCAGGTGTCTCTATTGGTTCCCTGCTTCATGTCAATGTGTTGTCTTCTTATCTTGGGGCACTGGGTTGAAGTCTGGTCCCTCTTTCCCTGTAGAGATATAAACAACACCCTCATGGAAACCCATATGGAAGAGGCACAGCAGTCTGAGTGATCACGGGGTGTTGAGGGTATCAGATATCAGGTATCAAAAACAAAAAAACATGTCATTGTGAATGAGGGAGCGTTTGGAGTGGAGACCCAAAGTCCATCTGGAGGCAACTGGACATTCCCTCACAGAAGGTGGGAGAAGGGGATGAGTCAGTCAGGATGCAGAGTAGCAACATTGAAACATACAATGCTCCTCTTTTTCTTAAATGCTTCCTCCCCCCACCCCAACTATCATAACCCCAATTCTACCTTACAAATCCAGCTGGACCGGAGCACATACTCTGGTACAGATTGGAACTGGAAACACACAGAATTCAAGACAGAAGAAGCCCTCGAGCCAGTGGTGAAGGAAGGGCAACAATGGGAGGGTAGAGGGAAGATGGGGTAAAAAGGAAGCACAGACTGCAAGGTCTGCATATACTCTCCTCCCAGGGGATGGACAGTGGAGAAGTGGGTGAAGGGATATGTCAGATAGTGCAAGTTATGACAAAATAATAAAAATTTATAAATTATCGATGGTTCATGGGGGACAAGGAGGGAGGGGGGAAATGAGGACCAGATACCAGGGGCTCAAGTAGAAAGCAAATGTTTTGAGAACAATGAGGAAAACAAATTTACAGAAGTGCTTGAAACAATGGATGTAAGTTTGGATTGTGATAAGAGATGCATAACCCCTCCATAAAATGATTTAATAATTTTTTTAAAAAGAAGCTTATATAGCGAGCGAAAGGTATGAAGTTTTTAACCAGAAATCAAATAATTTGAACCATCAAAGAGCAGGAAAAGTGACTGTTAATTTGGAAAAACCAGAAACAAGTACATGGCAATGATGTCCAGGACAGAAATATGCAAGGAGGCTACAATGCATTAGAGTGATAAATGAATTTATAAGTGTAAGTTTTGAGTCTCAGACCAATTATTTGGTATTCTATTACTTCCCTCTCTCACCCCCTCTCTCTCTTTTTTTAAACCATTGTATGAGGGCATATTCCTGGCATCTAACCATTCAATAGTTCAGTCATATCAAACAGTGGTGTACAATCACCACCACAAATCAGTTTCAAACATCTTCTTTTTTCTTGTGCTTCTTTTTTTATCGGCTTCTCCTTAAGCCTTCCTCCAGGAACCATTACTCAACTATCAGCTGCTCTCAACCTGTGGGTCACAACCCCATTTGGGGTTGAACAACTATTTCATAGGGGTTTATCCAATCATAACAGTAGCAAAATTACAATTATGAAATACAACAAATAATTTTATGACTGGGGATCACCATAACATGAAGAACTGTTAAAGGGTTGTGGCATTAGGAAGGTTGAGAACCACTAGTACTTGTCTCTATAGAGTCATCCATCTTCGATTTCATATAATGCAAAACAGAAAAATACAACCAAGAGTCAAGAAAGATAGCAACAATAACAAATTCCAACAGAAAGACACCCTAATTTAAAAAAAGAAAATATTAGAAACCAGATTAAACTCAAAACGTATCAAAAGGGAGATCAAATAGCAATGTTGTAACCAGCTGAGATTTAGCAATGTAAACTATTATAATCATATCGCAATATTCTCTCTTTGATAACCCATTCCTCAGCTCTCAAACTTTTCAGTGTTGGAACAGGAATTTGAAATGAACTGAGTTCAGCAAACTGAGGTATCACTGTGTATAATCATAGATGGCTTTTAAAATTAGGTCAATTCATTTGTTAATTGCTTTTTCTTTTGAAAAGTCTTTTGAGAGATTTTAATGCTATAGTTATTATATTACTCTCATACTTTTTTTTTACTATCATACTTTTATTCTTTCATTTTCCCATTTGATTATTTTAGCTTTTAGTATCAAGGGAAACCTTCCACTTTGAATCTGCTAAATTACATGGATTAACTATTTATCTCTAGCAAAGAAGTCACACGTTTCCATTATGATAACTCTCAAGTTAACAAATTTCCAAATAAAATATGATTTGTGATTATATATTACTTACTTTCTTTTGTTTTTAAATGTTCTTCTTATAGTTATAAATAAAATTAACAGGTCAAAACAATAGAGTGATTTGATTTGGAATTTTCCATAGCAAGTTTAATTGGCACACTGAAGGAGAACCTCAATCTTTCACTAAATTATGAACGTAATTAATTTCACATTATGCTAAAGAACAGTTTATATTAGTTAAATAACACACATGCAATAATTATGTTGAAGCAAATGTATTTCTCTATATATCTATATTACTAACTTATCAGATATTTTATAACATTCAGTATTGAAAGAATATCATGGAAATCAATAGTGTGAGCAAGGGATTTCTCCGAAGGTAAAAACGTAATATAATCAAAAATTTAAAAACTCATGTGTCATGTATTATTCTATGTTTATTGTGATAAGAACATTTATTTATTTTGATATATATCTACTCTTCTATTATTATTTTTGTACAGTAAATTTTATTGTTCTATTCCATCAAGTCAGCCCTAACTTAAAGAAACCACAAAAGAACAAATGCTACCAAGCCTTTGGTCATTCCGATCATTGGTTGCACATCAGACTATTGAAATCTACAGGGTTTTCTTTAGTTGATTTTCTTGGCACTAAAATCAACTGATCTTACTTCCTAGTCTTATAAAGTCTTGAAGCCCCACTGAGACCCATTCAGCTTCAAAATTCTAATTCACAGTAATGTTTAGAGCCACAAACAAAAACAAACTCATTGCTATCGAGCCAGTTGCAACTTACTGTAACACCATAAAGACAGAATCGCGCTCCCCTTTGGGTTTCGGAGACTGTAAATCATATGGGATCAAGAAGTGTTATCTTTCTCCAGTGGTTTGGTATATATGCAATGATAAAATCTGGCAGTGGTACACTGACGTAATTTGTCTGCAATGGGTTCATGTAATTATTCTCCAGTTTGTAATTTGATGTAGTCATCCTTCATTTACACATAACGGCCTAGCTTTTGAGCTCTGCCCCCTTTTCATATTTTGTCCTTTTTATCTAGTTCTGCTATAACAAAAAAAAGCTGTGAGTGGAGATTTTAGCAAACAAAAGTTTGTCCTTTCACAGCTGAGGAGACTAATAGCTGGAATTCAAAGGGCTAACTCAAGGGCAGACTTTCTTTTTCCTTTGGTGTGCAGCTTAAGAGGGAGCTTCTTACGTTTTTGCACTAGTGGGAAGACATCAAATTTCCAACACAGGAATCTTGGTTTCAAATGAAACATATTCCTTCTGATTATTCTTTCTTGGTGGTAGTAGATTTTTTTTATCTCTGCTCTCTTTTAATATTTTCTTCTAAAACAAAAGGTGATCTAGGTTACATTTCAGAGCTCTCTTCTTAGATCAGACCAGGACTGAGCACATCAGGTCCTATCTTTGGGGGTCAATCACATCAGTATACAACTGCCAATCCACTGAACATCTCAGTCCAGCCAAACTGATACATATTTGGAGAAGAGAGGTGTAATTCAATCCATGAAAAATGGTATGATATCAATAAGTGAGGAGTCAGTTCATTTATAGATTCTTTGCACTAAACTTTTGTTTGTTTGTTTGTTTTTTTGGGGGGGGGCATCACTGCCCTCTGGTGGTCAAGGGAGCTATCCAGCACTGCTCCTGAGAGCTGCCACTGGATTTGATTACATGAAGGCCAAGGTGTCAATTCTGTGTCAATGTTGAACCCTTTGGAATGGACTCAGTGGCAGTGAATTGGGGTATGTTTGGTGTTTTTCTTTCTTTTTTTTTTTACAACACATTAGAGTAAAATTGAAGTTATTTGTCAGTCTGAGAATTTAAGCTTTTAAAAAAGTTCCTTGTAAATTAGTACTGTTTAGAATAATTAAAGCAAATAAAATGGTTTATAATAGCATTAAGCAGATGAAGTAAAGAAGATGAATGAGAATAAATAAAGTTACTTTATCAGCTGTGTTACAAGATGGTTCCAAACATCAAATTCAGAGAACAAATCTTTGTTATCTCATCATTTCTGTGGATTAGGAAATTGGGAATTGCACACCTGATTGTTTCTGGATTAGAATCTCTAATGAAAGTGTAGCCAATTTTTAGGTATCTGCATTCACATGATGACTAGCAGATGTGCATCCACGATCCCTCACTACCTTGGGTACTGTGTTAGTCCAGGTAGACTAGAGGAACAAATTTCATAGACATGCATATGGATATAAGGAAAGGGTTCATATACAAAAGGAATGTAACACTAAGAAGGCATCCCAATCCAGTCCAGTACAAAAACATAAGTCCAATATTAACCCATATGCCCGAAATCAGCCTACAAAGTCACCTTCCGACTCATGAAGTCACAGATCAGTGGGTGCAGAGTCCCACCGCTGGCAGGGGTCTCCCCATGGCTCCTCGCTTCCAGGGCACAGGGTCCAACAACGGCATGTCACTCCAGTTTCAGAGGTCTGGCTCCATCAGGGCAAAGCCATGTGGTCTCTCCGCCGGCTCCTCCAGCTTCTCGGATGCTGCCATCTTGTCTTTTCCATGACTCATCACCTCTGAAATTAACTCCCAACAACTGGAGAAGATAGCTTCTTATCTTCATGAGGTAAATATTGCATGGTTTCCTAGAAGTCTCAGGAGAAAGCCATGCCCACATAGAGACCTCATTGGCTACTCAATGGCTATCTCCAGAATAACAGGCTAGATTCCACCCCTACATTTCAATAATAAAATTAACACAAGCATATGACTGCCACAGGCACCAAAAGTCCCTGCTTTTGTTATGAGTAACATGGTAAATGTGTTCAACGAGATTGTGTTGTACAGTAGAAGGAAAAAGATACACATTGAGTTTTATGATATAGTTTTGGTAGACAATATTACTCTCTTTCATATTCAATTTATCAGGAGTTTCCAGTGTGAGGATGTTATAAATAAACTTGATTGTCTTTAAATCTTTTTCTTTTTTGATGTTGTTATTACTCGTATTCTTAGTTTGCTAAGCAGGAAGTTAGGTTGTAGTCCTCCTGCTATCATGGTTTTTCTTGGTAACAGATCTTTCAGATGTTACAATGAATCCATGATTTTGCTCTTCTTGCTTCTGTTATACCTGCTTACTTATAGGAAAGTCCATGATAAATGGGTTTTTGCCTATATCGGCTGGTTCAGAAATGCAAGCCACACTGCAGTCCAGAGAGCATATTAGCTCCCTGCAGTTCAGTTAACTGAACAAAAGCCTCTTCTAAATTACAAGACATTTTAGTGGCTATTCCTTATTTGAATTCACAATGTTATTTTATGAATGATTAAGAAAGAAAGCCCATGTAAGTCTCTGAAGTATATATATATGTGTGTGTGTATGTATGTATATATTTAAAATGTGGTCAATATATATATGTGCATATATATATAAATTTGCCATTTCAACATTTTTGAGCATGTATATTTCAGTGAAATGAATTGTATTCGCCATGTTGATAAAGAGTCCAGCCGTCAGTATGGATTACAACTCAATGTGAAGAAGATCAATATCTTTACACCTTGATTAAAATAGGTAATTATTTAATGGAGAAAAGGTTGATGTTCTCAAGGATTTTGTATTGCTTTTATCCACAGTCAGTTTTCATGGAAGTAGGAGTTGAGAGATCAAAGGATATAGTGCATTGGGTAAATCGGTCATATAAGACTTCTTAGAAAGGCTGAGCCCTGGTGGCATAAGTGGTTGAGTGCGGGACTGCGGCCCGCAGGCTTGGTGGTTCAAATCCAGCAACAGCTCTCAGGAGCAGCACTGGGTCGCGCCCACGACCACCAGAGGCAGTGATGTCAAAAAAAAAAAAAAAAGACTTCTTAGAAATGTTGAAAGGCAATGCAGTTATTTGGAGGACAAAATGTGCAAGCCCCATGCCAAGATATTTTCAATTGCATCATATGCATGTGAATATTGGACACTGAATAAGGAAGACCAAAGAAGAATCTGTGTATTTGAATTACAGTGTTGGTAAAAAATATTGATAGTGCCATAGACTATGAAAAGGTCAAATAAGCCTGTCTTGGACGAAGTACATCCAGAATGAGCATTAGAGGAAAGGATGATGAAATTTTGTCCCACATACCCTGGACATGGTTTTCGAGAGAGAGAGAGAGTAGGATAAGGATATCATATTTGGTAAAGTAGAAGATCCGTGAAAAAGAGGAAAGCCCTGGACATAATGGATTGACAGAGTGGCTGAGGTGATGGGCTCAACAGAGGAAATATCGCAAGAATGGCATGGAGACAGCTGGTGTTTTATTCTGTTGTACATGGGGCCGCTAAGAGTTCTAACTGACTCAAAGACACCTAACTACAACAACATGGTAATTTATGAACCAGTATGCTTTCCATAGGGTTAGTAAAGAATGAGGGACCCAGCTTCTTGTTATTTTATTATAACCATCCTGCAAATAACTCTTTGCCATTCCAACTCAGAGTGGCCCTAAACTATTTTAGGAAATTATTATTTTTTAATATCTTTATTTTAATCTACTTTTTGTTCTATACATAAGTTACTATTTGTGTCAGAGAGGATTCTCTAGAGAAATAAAATCAGAACACTAGTCATTCTCTTTATATATTTATATAGAGACAAGTGAATATAAGATAAGAAAGAAACAATTAACTAATCTATAAAGCAGTACAAATTGCTCGGTGCAACTCACTTGCATGAGACAGCTAGAAGACTGGCAGTCCTTCAAGTCTTGTGGGCTGCCGAGTAGTCCCTGCAGAGAAATTCAGGCTATCTGGTCACAGGCAGCAAACAGCAAAGCAGTTGCTGACACCCAGCCAGATGACAGAGTCCAACAGTCCCCAGCTCAAGAGATGTATATTCAGGAGTGTGGCAAAGTAGAACTTGAAGGATCCCCAACTCACAGCAACACAGTCTACAATTAGGTGTCCCATGGGTAGTGTTGCTTGGAGGTCGAGGCGCAGGATGAACAAAGCAGCTCTCTGGTCCGAAGATCCAAAAGTAAGAGAGAGGGCGGGACTCGCTGAGCCCTCCCTATCTCTGCCCTTCAATTCATCCTGTGTGTTCATTGGCTGTGCCGTCACAACAGTCCCACCAATATTCTGTGGCCATGTTGGCGTAACAAACCTACCCATCACACGATTATTATAGACTATAAATATAAAAATGCAAACACATAGTTAGTATACACCTTCTCACTTATCGACATGGTTAGGTTTCAAAGTCTATGTCATTATTTGAAATGGTAATTATTCAAAATTGGAAGATGACATGATAAAAATCAAGAATAACTATATTATTCGATGATTCCAAACTACTGAAAGTCACACATAAATTGAAACACAATCAATTACAATCAGTGTTGACCATTGCCGTCAATTTTATTTTGTCTTATAGTGATTCTCCAGCTTCCTAATGCCGCCACCTGTAAATGCAGTTCCTCATGTGTGGTGACCCCCAACCCTAAAATTATTATGTTTGCTGCTACTTCATAACTGCAATTTTGCTATTGTTATGAATCATAATGTAAATATCTGATATGCAGGATGGATTTTCATTGTTACAAATTGAACATAAATAAAGCATAGTGATTAATCACAAAACAACATGTAATTATATATTGTAAAATATTTATGTGTTTTCTGATGGTCTTAAGTGACCTCTGTGAAAGAGTCATTTGACCGCGAAAGGGGTCACAACCCACAAGTTGCGAACTGCTTGTAGTACATCTTAGAACTTTTTATTTCATGTAAGCCAAAATAGACTGATAGATTTTTATTTATTTATCCTTACAATTTGTGTTAGTCCAGGTAGACTAGAGGAACAAATTTCAAAGACACGCATATGGATATAAGTAATGGGTTTATATTCAAGAGGAACAGGACATTGAGAAAACATCCCAGCCCAGTCCAGCTCAAAGTTACAAGTCCAATATTAACCCATATGCCCCAAATCAGTCCATAAAGTCTCCTTCCAACTCACAAAGTCACAGGTCAGTGGGTGCAGAATCCTGGCACTCACAGGGCCCTCCCCATGGCTCCTCCCTTTCAGGGTTAAGGGTTCATCAACAGCATCCCGTGGTGGCAGAAGCAACTCATCGCTGTCAGAGGCCTCCATGTGGCTGCCCCAACCTCAGAGGTCTGGCTCCATCAGGGCAAAGCTGTGTGGTCTCACTGCCAGCTACTCCAGCCTCCCGGCCGCCGCCATCCTTTGTTGTCTGTGATTAACCATCTCCCAGACTAACTCCCCAAAACTGGGGAAGATAGCTTCTCATCTTCATGAGGGAAATATTGCGATATTTTCCAGAAGTCTCAGGAGAAAGCCATACCCACATAGAGGCCTCATCGGCTACTCAATGGCTATCTCCAGATTAACAGGCTAGACTCCACCCTTACATTTCCATCATAAAATTAACATAAGCACATGACTGCCACACTATTGTTGAAAATGTAAAATGTTGGGGAATAAAATAATTTAAATTAGGTAGTATATATACGTATAGTATTTCAAAATGTTTTGGAAATTATTTTAAGCTCTTCATACCAACCTTGATCTACATGCATATTTCAGGATAGCAATTTTAATCAAAGCAAGAATTCACCTTAAATGTTTTATCATTTTATATTTTGAACACATGTACTATTTTCTTATATTTTATTCGTTGGGGTGGGCATCACTGCCCTCTGGTGGTAATGGGAGGCCTACCCTTGCTCCTGGAGAGCTGCTGCTGGATTTGAACCTCCAAGCCTGTGGGTTGCAGTCCCGCCCTCAACCACTATGCCACCGGGGCTCAGCGATTTTATTACAGTTTTCATCAGGATTTCCCCCCTACATTTTACTTATGAAACAATTATGAAGGCAATTTTTGCTTATTGGAGATAAATACAATAATACAAAGACAATAAAATCATATCTGCTGCACATTGTACTCCAATTTACTTTTTGAAGCACATTAGTTGTTTCTGGTGCTTTCTTCTGAATAATTTTTGTATTTTCTTCTTTGGTGTATAAAGAACATGGAAATATATACCAAACTTAAAAACCAAACTCACTGTCATTTAATAATTCTGACTCATTGTGACCTTATGTTTTTGTTTGTTTGCTTGCTTGTTTCGGCATCACTGCCCTTTAGTGGCCGGGGGAGCTACCCAGTGCTGTTCCTGAGAGCTGCTGCTGGATTTGAACTGTCACGCCCGCGGGCTGCAGTAACCCTATGTTTTAAAAAGATAAAAGTGATACTTCTAAATCCAATAGGATGCTTAATTGTACATAAGCAATCTCAGTAGCTACTCTATCTCTATTTTTACTTCTCTTTGGTCATTTTTATAAATCGATTTGTCACGTGTTTTCTAAGACATTTTGCAAGTGTACAATGGTTGACAGCAGTTACAGTTACCAGCTGTGCAACCCTACGCTTAGTTAACATGATTGTTCCACATCCATGAATCAAAACTCAGCGTTCCATAAGTAATAACATCACACGTTCCTGCTTTTGGTGACTACTAATAAATTTGTTCCAGGTCCATTTGTCTTTTCTTGTCTATTTACATAAATGAAATGATACTATATTAGTCCTTTTGAGGTTGACTCAGCATAATGTCTTCTAACTCCGTCTATGTTGTGTCAAGGCTTCATTACTCCTACCACATTTTATTTGTCTGTTTATCTGGTGATAAATGTTGGGTATTAGAATGTTTCCACCATTTAGCTACCAAATATAATAATGGAATAAATATTGGTGTACAAATCTCTATTTCTGCACTTGATCATTATATATGTGTGTGTATATGTATGCATGTATGTGTATATATACAATACAAAATAGGACAGATATTGTGAAAATAAGCATGGAGGTTCCTAATATATATATTGATAAGTATCCCACCAGCAAAGGATAAGAGTTCCAATTTCACTAAATTCTCACCACATTTAAAAAATATATTGACTATCTTAATGGCAGTTATATTAATTTTGCGCACCAAGATACACCTAACCCAAATCATAGTATTTATAATAGCAATATATGCATGTGCAAACTAATATTCAAGAGTATTGAATGTGCCCCTTTTTCTAGGAAAATGAACATATCTGCTATGGAAAAATACAGTAAGAATTTGAAGTGTATATGGTAAAACTGCATATCATGCATGTATTTGTGTATCTTATTAGGTGGGATTGCCTCCTGGAGAAAGCCATACTTGGGAAACTATAAAGTCAGAGAAAAGGAGGAAAAACCTCAATGAGATTAATTGAGATAATGGCTTTAACAATGGCCTTGACGTGGCAATGCGTATGAAGATGGTAGAGGAGCTCCAGTCCTCCCTTCCATACAGTCACTTGGAGTCTGAGTGAGTTCAAGGAAAGCTAACGATAGCTCACAGTGAAAGCAGAACGGCATCTTAATGTGGTCGTTTATTTCACTAAAGAAATTGAGAATCTTTATATGTGTTTGGTTGACATTTAATTATCTTCTTTAATAAACGCTCTATCCAAATCTTTTGTCCTCTGTTTAATAGAGTTATCTTTCTGTTGTTAAAGTTCAATGATTTATATCTATATTTTTGTTATTAGAGTGATATTAAATATAGGATGTCTGAAAATATTCTTCCAATCTGTAGCTTGTTCTTTCACTTTGGGGTAAATAATATTGATAACAATTTCAATTTTTGTGAGATACCATTTAGGTAATTCAATATTTCTGTGTATGCTTTTGTTATTCTATTAGATAACCTATTGTTAAAAGCTAATCAGAGAATATTTTCCTTGCATTTTTTAAAATAATTTTATGGTTTTAGTTTGCACATTTAGATTTTCAATCCATTAATTTTTGTGTACGATGTGAGGCATTGATTCTATTTCATTTTTTCTGCCTGTACTAATCCAATATTGTCAGCCCTATTAGAATATATGCCAACAAATCTGGAATCATAAGAGAGAAAACCAAGTGGCTGCAAGAAGACTCGGAGAAGAGAAGAAAGGAGTTGACACCAATCCACTGTGGACCGGGCTCAATGGACTGTTCCCTTACCTCTTGCCACTGTGGGGCCCCCTCGTTAGTTTATTGCTTTTGCTTTCATTATAGCCAGTATTATTCAACAACCTCATGGCATTTATTAAGTAACAGATTGAGACCATTCAAGCAAGGTCCCTGCAAGTTCATTATTGTCGCTTGGAGATGAGCGATCTCAAACAGAGTGGCACACACGACTAGTATGTGATAAGACCCTCTGCCTCCATGAGCTGAACTTGACAGCCAATGACGGGTAAGATCAGGAGCACTCTTTACCAACCTAAGACAGGCCATGGTGACATTAGAAGGCCATTGACCGATGACGGGTAAGGACTGAGTGTGCGTCCTGACAACCTAAGACAGGCGGAGTTCCCGGGAGGATATTTCTTGAAAAAATAAAAAAGGGGGACCTGTCAGGAGCCCTCCGGCTCAGACATGCTTGACCTGGCTACAGGCCAAATATGCCTGAACCCTGTTGCAGTTTGTTGCCTGGGGTTTGTAGTTTGTTGCCTTTGTAACTGTAAACAGCCCTGGCCTCTGAAGCCAGACTTGCAGCTGTGCTGCCATTCACTTGTTAATTTTGAAGATCACGATGATATGCTAATTGCCTAAGCTTGCTTGCCCTATAAAACTGGCTTACTTCTCACAAATCAAAAAAAAAAAAAAAAAAAGAACCCCACCCCATCCCAGAAAAGATGTAACTACTGACACAACGTATGTATGTATGTATGTATACATTATGATGAGTGCTGTATGAGTCCCCAATAAAATGAATTAAAAAAATATTCTTAAATAGAACAAAGAATTAAGTGTGCTAACTCACAAAAAAAAAGAATATATTGAATGTATTATTGAATATACTCTAATTTACTTTGCACATTTACAAAAAAATCAGTTGATTATAGATATGTGGACTTATTTCTGTACTCTCAATTCTATTGCACTGGTAAATATATCTACTGTTAAAGCACCATTGAGACATTGTGTTAGTCTGGGTTAATTAGAGAAACAAATTCACAATCATGCATATGTATATAAGGGAGAACATTGAGAAAGCAAGCATCCCAACCCAATCCAGTCCAAGGTCACAAGTCTGATATTAGCCCATATGTCCCATACCAGTCTATAAAGTCTTCCTCAGATTCCCAAGGCACATGCAATGATGCCAGGACAATCACCGGCCAGTGGGTGCAGAGTCTTGTGTATTCATGGTGGTAGAAGCATCTCAACACTGGCAGGGGCGGCTCTGTGGCTTCTCCAGCATTGTAACACTGGCAAGAGTCGCTATGTGCCTTTTCCCGTTTCAGAGATCTGGTTCCATCAGGGTAAGCTCATGTGGCTTCTCCTCCTGGATGTCTCACAAAGAGTTAGACAGTAGAATAGCTCAGTAGAATAGCTCCAAAGGACTGAGCCTTAAGTCTCTCAAGGACCGAGTCTTGTTTCTCCCCTCCAATTGGGAAATACCACGAGATTTCCCAGAATTCTCAGAGAAAGTCATGCCCACACAGAGGTCTCATTGGCTATCTCCAGATTGAGAGGCTAGACTCTACCCCTCCACACCCAATTCTGAAATTGACACAAGAACTCATGACTGCTACAGATGTCTTTAATTTCTAAAACAGTTTCAGAACAAATCAACTCCATTGCCATCCAGTAGATTTCAACTCAGACTCACCCTTTGAGCAGAGTAGAAGTGCTCTTTAGGGTTTTGAAGAAAGCAAATCTTTACAAGGTTAGACAGCCGCAGCTTTCGCCTAGCATCTAGGGGGAAGCTAATGGAAAAGTAACTGCAAGGCCACTTTGAAAATCAGCAAGTGTGAATCTGCCTACTTGAACTATATTCTTACACATTATTGTAAGAAGGAAGCTTACATAAGTTTATGAGTGATGTCATATACTGTGACAGGATTTCTCTGGAGCAAATTCAAGACAAGATAACGCTCTGTATTTTGAAATGATTTTGATAATCACTCCTTTTAAACTCTAACAGTCATTGAGTCAATGCCATGGCATAGCGACCCCATAGCACAGGATGAAACTGCCCCTGTGCACTTGCAAGGTGCTCTTTATGTGAGGAGAAAGCTTTGTGTTTCTCCCTCGGAGCAAAAGCTTAGTTATGCAAAATAGGATAAGGAATATCTTCCCAGTAATGTTTCTTGGTTTTGATTATATTACTAGAGGCCATACAGTTTTAAAAATGAAACAATTATAACTAACATTTATAATAATAAAAAATTAAGTGTCTTTATAATGAATAAGAGACAAGGATAGATAGCCATAAATATTATCTTTGGTAAAGGTTAAAAATATACAGTCATATTATGGCAATTAAAGAGATATCCTGAGAAGCCTATCAAAGAGTTTAAAAAAGATAAAGCAATTATATAATATTACTAAGATATAAAACCGCTAGTATTTTTTTAAATCTTATTTTCAAACTCATAGAAGAATTGCAAGCACAGCACAGAAATAGTTTTCTTCTGTAACTATTGAGGTTCGATTTGATTTAATACTATATTACTGTCAAATTGTTTAGCATATTTAGTGGTATAATTATTGACGTCCCTGGGTAAGAACTGTTTCATCCCTAGCCCATGCACTTCATGCTGAGCCACCACTCATCCGTCAGTAGTGGCATTTGTGTAGCTATTATGCTGCACATGTTTCAAAGAGACAGGCTTCCAGACCAAGGAAAACTAGGGAAAAGTAGCCTATTCCCTTTTACAAAAAGGAATCAATGAAGACCCTAAGGATCATATCTCTAAAATGCCAGGAGTTGATATGAGCTGAGGACTAACTTTAAGAACAAATTAAAATAAATATAATCACCACAATCTAAAAAGCACATACTTCCAAATACCCAGACAAAACCAGCTAAATGAGAATTTTGTCATTGATATATAACACTATGAAATCCCTTAAATCAATTTTGGCCAACCATCTTCATATTGATCTTTTTGGTAAACTGATTAGTTTCATAAACAGCCATTACATTTAGTTGTTCAGAATCTATAGGCTCTTTTCATCAGGGATATTTCTGATTATTTGCTTTTCAAAAATTTGACATTTTGAAGATTACAAAAAAAATCTTACTTACAGAATATATGTAGTATTATCATGATCCTTCCTTGTGATCAAATAAAGGTTACAGATCACTTCAGCAATATCACAGAAGCAATGATGAGTTCCCTTTGTAAACTATTAGGTGCTTATGACTTTTTAAAATTATGATTACTTTTACCATTTAATTAAGATTATGTCTACCAGATTTCTGTAGTATAAAATTGTTTTCTTAATGTTATACTTATTTATTATTTTTAGAAAGATATATTGAAATGGTATAAATATGAGTTCCTCAACAAACTTATTTTTCATTTTTTTAATTTATATTACTATTGACTTAGATTTAACCTTATTCCATGAGTTAAAACTCATTATGATCATTATTTGTTTTGCCATTGTGAAAACCTCTTCAGTTTGTTCTGTTAGTCATCTTACTGTTTGTGATTTCTCCACCTGTCCATGTTCCAGTATCCAGATTTTTATGTGTATGTATTTTGTCTGAAAAATTGTTCTCTATTATAAATCATGCCTACAGAAAAAATAATCAAGCTACAAAATACTGTTGTCTGTTGCCTTCAAGTCTTGTGAAGGTGGCAAACACGCATGTGAAGCAGATCTACTCCACAGGGTTTTTAAGACTGTTAGCTTTGAAAAGCAGGTAGACAGGCCCTGCTACTGAGGAATATTGGGGGTTGGGGAGGGCAAGGTTTAAACTGCAACTTTTCTTTGGCAGATTACTGTAAAGATTACTGGCCAAAATCTGTGGTCCACTGTTTAACCCACTGTGTCACCCAAAGCCTCCTTAAAAAGACTATTAATTACGTATGTTAATATAATCATCTTCCCAAACTAAAACAACAGAATCATATTTTAATTCTTTCCCTGTCACCTCTCCAAAAAAACAATCTGTGAAGCTATACTGCAATATGTCAACTCTCTGCCATCAAGTTGATTCCAACTTAGAAAGAAGAGGTTATCTGCTCCCTAAAAGATTTATAGCCCCAGAAGCTACAGATAGTTCTACTTTTTCCTGCAGGGTCTCTGTGTGTGCGTGTTTCTTGTTATTTTAACTTCCCTTTGTTGTGTTCTTTCTGAAGCAAAATTCATTCTTTCTTTGCTGTAATTATTGCATTTATGCTTTCATATTATGTACTATGCCAATTAATGATCTTCCATAAGAATAAAACCTGTCTACAACTTGTAGAATTTCTTTTGTAATCTACTTTTCTACTCTATTTTTTCTCTCTTCTTTTTTTTCCAAAATTTGTCACCCCAGATAAAGAAAGGATTTATTGTTCCTTTTGTAAACTCTTGGATTTTCTGCTTTGACCCTTTTCATCTCCCATTTTCACTAGTGGGATCACGCTTAATACTCCATCTGCTTGGATACTTGCCAACACTTACAGTCCAGCCCTAAGGCAAATGAAATGTTACTTGAGCCCTCTAGGTATAAATAATTATAGCAAATTCTTAATCATTTGGTATAAATTGCTTTCTAACATGCATTTGATTTTTTAGTTTATCAAAATATGAGTTAAGAATATGTCACATGCTATCCTAAGTGCTTTGCAAATATTCAGTTATTCAGTCTTCAAAACAACCCTATTATCAATATTTTCCATTTTAAAGATTAGAAAACAATATACATTAATGCTTAAGTAATTTATCAAAATCCCACAACATGTAAGCAAGCATCCAGTATCTTAACCAACAGATTGACTTTTGAAATCATATTTGCATTTTGTGCCTTGTGTTTATATATGCTTAAATATTTTTATATTGTATTCAAGTAGAACAAGGGAAAGCACTCTAGTATCCAGTGTGTCAAGAAAACAACAGCAACAAATATTACAAATGAATGCTTTTTAAAAGCAAAAATTATAGTCTCTCAGTTCTGGAAACTAAAATACCAAATTAAGGTTTCAGAAATTTTGGTTCTTCTCATACTTTTTGATGTTTCCTTTCAAAAGTATCAAATATACATGGAAGTCACAGAAAGTCTTTGGGAAAGATTCAATTATCTTTCAATTTCTTTTGCCCATTTTTAGTTTCATTTAATTCATTTTGAAACTGCTTTACAGGTTTTTAAAAATATATTAATTGTGTGTCTTTTTAAAAAATACTTTTGGGGGGCTCTTACATCTCATTTATGGATAAACATTAAATCAATATAATTTGTGCATCAACAATTTTCCCTCTGATATTATTTTATAAAATACACCTTAATAATAAAAAGAAGTGCTAATATTTATTAAGCATTTATTACAAGGAAACAATGACTTAAGGAGCTTCACACATTTATGGCAATATTCCATTATCTTTTATTACCATTTTCCCACAAAATAATGAAGCATCCTCCTCTGTACAATGTGATTTGAATTTATCAGATGGCGCTGTTGGGTAATCAATCACTGGGGTGTTACCTCCTTCGGGAGCCTTTCAAACCACCGGCTGCGGTGTGGGACAGAAAAGAGGTAGTCTGTACTTGTCACCATTTACACAGAAACCTTACATCGGGCTGCACCAATGGCCTCAACCATGACAGACAGACAGCAAGGCAAGGCAGTGAGGATGGCAGAGGAGTAGGTGGTGTTCTCTTCACTTGTTCAGTAAGAACTTGCTATTAAATTAGTTAAAGGGGCTGAGCCCCCGTGGCGTAGTGGTTGTGTGCGGGACTGCGACCCACTGAGTTGGCTGTTCAAATCCAGCAGCAGCTCTCCAGGAGCAAGGCTGGGTCTCCTACCAGAGTGCAGTGATGCCTAAATAAATAAATAAATAAATAAAAGTTAGAACTCTCTCCAGGGCACCTGAAAATAGCACGGGGAGACAAAATCATCTCCACGGTAGTGGGTTCCACTTTCTCTCCGGATAGAACTTTAGTAACATGGCCAGCCTGACCTGTTAAAGATATCTGAAGTCACTTCTTTCACTCTCTGCCCCAGGAAGAGCAGATTAAAAGCATTTGACCACGTGATCCCTAAATTGATGGTGGTGCAATGATTAAGCACTAGACTGCTAGCCAAAAAGGTCAGTAGTTCAAACCCACAGGCCACAATTCAGAAGATAAGACCTGGTAATCCTCTCTGTAAAGATAGCATCTTATAGACATTATAGCATAGTTTTACTCTATTAGGTATACTCGATATGAATGTGAGTCGAGTGCAAGAAACACAGCAAAGTATTTTTAATATCATGAAGAGGTTCTGTAAATCTGATAATAGTTGTGAGAATTGGAGAATAGCATACTTATGCATGTAAATAGAAAACAAGTTCAGAAAGGTTATCTAAATTGCCTTCGTTATGCACTTATATGAGTGCATCTTATATTTAAAATCTATATCCTTTGCCTCTTTAATGTGAATCTGAATTTATCCTTTCTTCTCCACCCTTGCTCTATAAATAAATAAACAAACCAAGAAGGGAAGATAATGTTCTCAGGCTTAGTCTTCTTAAATTAAGCCTCAGAGAACTAAGATTAGAGCCTGAGCAATCAGTCAGTTATCAAGAAACTGTTTTACAACATTCATATGTAAAAGAGAGATACCTCCACAGAGAAAAACATGGGAGTCTATCTTTATTCTCAAGGATGAGTATCAGATCAAAATCAAATGAGCAAGTTTAAAACTTTAGAAACTTGAAATTATTCATTTTCTTACTTGAATAGAAACACAGCAAATCCAAGATAATAAAGAATTAAGCTATTAAGATGTGATTGTTCTATTTAATTGCTCAGTTTTTTATCTTATAAACATGATCCATCTCTCTAATTTAATAAAGATATGCTTAGAAAAAAGAAAAAGCATATCTAGCTAAATCTATTTAATTACAAAATAATATTAGAAGGAAAATGAAACAATGTAGCAAAAATGAGATTGAGTTTTAACTTATCACTATCATAATTTGAAAAACTAAACATTGTACCCCCAAACTAATAATATTAACATTTAGTAAATCTTAAATATAATTTAACCTTCATGCATAGTAATGTTTTCAACATGTAATCTACCCCATTTTAGAGCTCTATGATGTTTTCAAATTAAAGAACAATTGCTTACTAAATCTCAACCATGGATAGGAGTAGTGCCTCAACACAGTGCCTCAGACACTGTGAAACTAAAGAACTAAAAAGAGCCAATTACTACTACTGACTATTCTAATTGGGGCCAGAAAACAACGTAGCTGGCTTTCTTTTATGCCCACATGATTCTTTTTACAGAGTGAAGATGTGGAACTATGCATCTTCAAGATTACAGGACCCAGTCTTTTCTGATTGAGAGCCTGCATACAAGATATACGGGACTATGAGTGTTTATTTGAGTAGACATCTTCATCTTTCTCATGTGCGGTGGCTTTTGGATTTGAACTGGAGACCTGGCAATTAGCAGTTCAATACCTAACCCTCAGGGGCAACAGGGCTACTTGGTTATAGAATATGTAAGTAAATTATCCTTATATTAATTAGCACCACTTTGTCCCCTTCTGTGGAAAGTGATAAGGACGAAAATCAGCCAAAACCACAACAAGAAATCAGGTGTACAGACTGCTGGCCACTCACCGCTTAATGTTTCAGAGTTGAATTATTTTACTATGAATAGTATAAGATGAGTAATATATTGTACTATTTCTAGATAATCTTTATGTCAAATGCAGTTTTTCTGTTATTAGTGGAATAATTATAAAACACAATCTCAAGTATATCAATAGCCAACTTATAATAACAAGATATAAGAATATGTACTAGTTGAGATATACCCAAGTGATATGCAATATATTGTATATGTGGATAGTGTGGATTTCCAACTCTTTATGCTACTATGCTAATTACTCAGACCAAATTTCACATAAAAGCTTTGTGCACCAATGAAAAAAAGCAAATATATTAAAGAAATGTGTAGAAAAAGTGTCTAAAGCTCTTTCAGTATCATAGTTCCAAAATCACACTGTTTAGAAAAGTAAAGTCACAGTTTTCTGATTTGTTTTTGTTTTTGAATAATACTGTTTGGGCCTAACACAACCAGCCCAGTTTCTAGTGATGAAAACCACGAAAAATTCAACGATTTCTCTCATACATGATTTACATGTAAAACAAATTTTTAAAAATGAATTTTATTGTAAAAAAAATAAATAAAATGAATTTTGTTGTGAAAGTAAGATCGAATTGTGCTTTTAAAAGTAAGGTGTATAGAGGAGTTCTGGCGACCTAGTGTCATTTTTGGGCTGTTCACTGCAGGATCAGCAAGTGGAAACCACCAGCAGCAGGGCGGGAGAAAGATGAGGCTCGTGACTGCTGTAAAGGGTCTTGGAATAGGGACAAGTCTACTCTGTCCTACAGGGTAACTATTATTCTGCATTAATTTAATGCCACTTTGGTTTGAATTACAGCAACTATCATAATTATCGATACATTTAATTTTAATTTTTGTTATCTCTTTGTATTATTCTCTATACTATCAAGAAGTAGAAGACAAACACCGTTGCAGTCATGTGCTTATGTTATATGTGCTTATGTTATATGTGCTTATGTTATGTTTTATAATTGAAATGTAGGGGTGGAGTCTGACCTGTTAATCAGGAGAAAGCCATTGAGTAGCAGATGAGGCCTCTATGTGGGCATGGCTTTCCCCTGAGACTCCTGGGAAATCTCGCGATATTTCCCTCCTGAAGATGAGAAGCTATCTCCCCCAGTTGTTGGGAGTTAGTTTCAGAGACGAGTAATCACGGACAAGACAAGCTGGCAGCGTTCGAGAAGCTGGAGGAGCCGGCGGAGAGACCACACAGCTTTGCTTTGATGGAGCCAGACCTCTGAAGCTGGGGCGGCCAAATGGAGACCTCTGCCAGCGATGAGTTACTTCTGCTGTTGATGGACCCTGAGCCCTGGAGGCGAGGTGCCCTGCCAGCACCAGGATTCTGCACCTACTGACCTGTGAATTCATGAGTCGGAAGAAGACTTTGTAGACTGATTTCAGGCATATGGGTTAACACCGAACTTACAACTTTGAACTGGACTGGGCTGGGAGACTTTCTCCATGTCCCATTCCTTTTGTACTTAACCCTTTTCCTTAAATCTATATGCGTGTATCTGAAATTTGTTGCTGTAGTCTACCCAGACTAACACAAACACGTTTAATAATCTAATCCCATCTCTAACTATTCTGAACACCACTGTTCCATCATGACATTGTACTTCTAAACTGGGTTCCCTAGTTTATCAGAGCTCACAGATCACGCTCACATTGAAGGGGAGCCATGCAGAGAAGTTAACTGTTTGCAAGTCAGCATCTTCAAGCAGTAAGGATGCAGTCATTGTCTCCACATCCTCACTCCTCTCAGCAAGCAGCCTCTTCTACTTTTTTCTCTGCAGACTCAAGACAATCTTCTCCTTTGGCTTCTCGCTCCATGGACCTGGAAGCCTGCCTGCTGCTCTCTCTCAAAAGCTCATAGATGACATGCTCTATCTCATGATCGCCTTGCCTTGGCCTCTGGTTTGGCTTGATTGTTTTGGCTTGCCCCATGTTTTTTGTGCTGCAGCCAATGGTGCCTCTGGGCTTGGACTGAGCTCCTCAAACACCTCAAAGGGGCTCTCCCCGTGGCTTTTCTTCCTGTGGTTCTGCGATTTTCTCTGTCTGCTTGGGTTTGGCTGTAGCTTTTTTGTTTGTTTGTTTGTTTTCTATTTTGCTATATTCTACTAAAGTGGAGACTTAATCCCACCTTAATTCTATAACAGAGAACACCTTTCAAAAGTAGATTATATCTCTAGGCACAGAGGAGACAATTTATAGTACATTACAAAGAAATCATGGCTAGAAGGGCCAAAGTAAATAATTGACTAACACGTCACACAATAAGACGTAGTACAGCACTTACTGATAAGTTAGAGCCAAAAATATTTTGAATATTCCTATAAACTCAAATTATCTAGATTTCTCAATAAAGCACACAGAATATAAAAAAGCTGTCTCAGTGGTATATAATCTTATCCTTATGTTTTGATATGCAATTATTCTAGACAAATTATTCTGCATGAGATGACAGAACGGATAATTCTTTAGGACAAATTCATTTACACCGTACAATGAAAGTACAGACCTTGAAGAAAGAGAATACATGGAGGTGCCATCGTCAGTGTTGCTTTAAACATATCAGTTATTTGGAATATGTGCCTAGATATTTGATTAATAAATATGATTTTGAGATAAAATTTGCATACTACTGGCCATACAAAATTTTATGCCCAATATCTTCCTCATTGGAAGTAAATTATTCTGGTTGCTATACTTTAGAAAGGTAGGAAGAATGAGTGGATAAATGCTGAAAGCACAAGAAATAAAAAATATTTTAACCTCACAAAATATTTAGCAATTTAAGAAATAATAATTGAAATTACTTTATTATAAGCAATGCACTTCTGACACTTCAAAGATACTGTATTATTTTACTTATTATCCAAGAGTAAATATAATTATATTATTGTAGGGAATAGACTGGGATTTTATAAATGTAAATATAATATTTTCAAGGTAGGCCTTATAAGATATTTTGACCCTATATATGAAAAAGTAGCTATAATGAAACAATGCTCATTTTTTTCGCTGTTGGCCACTGAAAAAAAGTTTTGCGAGTTCTGTACCTGGGTAGATTGCATCTTGAGAGTAGATGATGATATAATCTCAAATTTAAAATAATTTTATTTTTACATATATTTTCATCATTATGAAAATATTTCATCATTATTATTGCTACAATATTTAGAAGTTAGTTAGAAAGATATGTTTTACTGTATTGATCCATGCAATTAGGCAGTGGGTGCCTACGTTAAAAATCAAAACAAATAAATACACAAAACCCAGTACATTTGTTTTTTAAACACAGAAAACAAAACAAACTAATGCTCATTTTTAAATATTAGATCAGTTAAGGAGCTGTTTAATCTTCTAATCACTTAACACCAATCCATTAAGCAAACATTTAAAAATGTATCTTTTGTAATGGTATAAAAATTGCCAAAATAGGAATCTGTAATAGATATTAAACTTATAACATATTTTAGTCCTTCTATTGACAGTTTTATGCTAGACAAGAAGACATAAGGACTAGTGAGTGATTGTTCATGTGCAAGAAGAAGCATGTAAAATAAAAGGGAAGGCAACCTGAAAAATAACCAACATCCATATCAGTAGATAAATAGCTTGTACCTGAAGAAGAAAAATAAACTATCTAGCTGGCTAAGGGCAGATCTAAATGCTACTTTTTCAACCGTGACATTGTATGGTAAGATTAATGTCTCTACCCTGCGATTTGTCTATCTGCAAGTGATTAGGATGATGCTATTTTAAGCCAGGTGTCCACACAACTGTCAGCCATTATGAATTGTGAAGCAGACAGCATAAGTATAGGAACTAAAAAAAAGTATAGGAACTAAAGGTCTATATCTTATGTTATGCCAAAGGTACAGAAGAGAATGAGAGGGAAGACTAGAAGCAAGAAAGGCTTCCTTCAAGGAGGATTCCGTTCTTGTCAAGTAAGGCTTACATTTGCTGCAATGTCCACGGTTTTGATCAAGAATACAATGGGAATTTATCTGAGATTAAGTTGAAATATGTGCTGTTTTGTAAATCTTTTTCCATTTTCCTCATATAGTTTTAGAAGTGGATTACTGAGTGTGAAAAGTAAACTTGGCTAATGTGGCAGTACACAACTCAAGTATATGATATAAACTAATAAACTCTACAAACCAGAATAAGCTAGTAGGATGGCTATTAAAATGTTATTGTATCTATCTAAATCCTATTTTAAATTATATTTATCATTTGTATTAAATATTAAATAATATTTATCATTGGTATTAAATACTATTAAAGCATGTAAATGTTTAAAATTATAATTTTAAATCTTAAATTGTTGCTATTTTTATTTTTGTGAAATTAGTGATATTGGTCAGATATGAAGGAAAAGAGTTATCTCATTCTTTCTAATGAAAACATGAATATGACAAATGACAAAAGAATATTTTAATACAAGTAAAGGACATGGAATTTTCTATTTGTGCAAGTTTTGAGGTTATACCGGGGACTTGTAGCTGCCCACCACGATCTTTGCTTTCAATTCTATCTCAAGCATGTGACACCCTTTGAAAAGATAGGCCACTTTCTTCTTTGTATCTCCAGTACTCTGCCAGTGTCCACTGCACCCAATAGTGACATTAGGCAGATATTTTATTTTGTAATACCTCAATTGCTTTATCTATAATATAAATGTAAAAATTAACAAAAGATAACTTAAATCTTTAACTGAAAAACAAAGTCTATTTTTAACATAAAAATATAAGACTGGGGATTGTTGGGGGCTGGTGGCCGCCCAGGCCAGGATTATGGACGTAGCCAAACTTAGCAGTTTCCTTATTGCATCAGCCGCCCTGAGACCCCTGGCTGCTGCAATTCCCTGATAGCCTGAAGTAACTGACCTTTACTGCCATTAGGCGTTACACTGAATGTTCATTGGTTTAAAAGCACACCATATTTGGAATGGAATGTGTGCCCTCTACATCATCTCATGCTCTGAGATAAATACTGCTGGCTGAGCCTTGAATAAATGGAGTTTGATCAGAATTTGTCTTGCTCCCTGTCTCTGTGTCTTTTCTTCATCCAGGTTCGTCGCTTCCTAAGGTCCCCACGTGAGGGTCTCGCTGGCTGAGACCCCAACAGGGGATAAAGAAATTCAGAGAGAAAATAAAACTCATAAAAAATTTAATGCCAATATTATCACTTTACTTTGCAGTTTGTGAATCAATAAGCCACCAGTAGACAACTGAGCACAGGTATCATGTCTTCAAACAACTGAGAACTGTTAAATAAAATCCACTTCTAAATGTACCACTCCATGAGGACTCTGAGTGAGTGTAACTTCAAGAAGCTCATGACAGAAGTGAACTTTCTTTTTATCTAAAATTAGCTATGTCTAAATTTGACCAATCGTTATAAATTGTTTATATTAGCCCAACATAAAAATATCTTTGATCTTACAGGGTGCATCAAGATCAATATACTTGTTCTCAGAAAGCTGAGGCAAGAAGCATATTATATAAAACCCCTGATGTTCTGGATTCATCAATAAATGAATGAATATCGTTTTTCAAATAAGACGTGGTAAATTGATTTTTTCTAACAAGCTTAGTGGGCAACTCCAATTTCAGAAGAACGGCATGAGGGCTTGCACCAGAGAATGGGCCTGAACTCTTTGGAGGTAATTTTGGAATGTGCGCTTCTCTGGTCCCAGAGCTGCAATCTGAGTGCTTGAGAATTCTAGGCCACCACAATTTCTAAAGAAGTTAGACTATTAGCTGATTTTTTTTTAAAATTCATGATCAGTATTGAGTTATTACATGCATAAATAAAATTATATCTTTTCAAGAGTATATTTTGAAAGCTGTGACTAGTGTACATACTTGTGTAATAACCACCATTATACATTTATGAGGTTTGTTGCCAAAAGATGATAACCAAGGTATATATATCCAATCAGAGATTGATGTTTTCACACATCCCTCTTTTATGGTTGTCATTAACATGGATTTTTTTCATCATCCCTTGAATTTTAGGCTATTTGTGTTTGAGTTTAAAGTGTGTATCTTGTAGACGGGGTACAGATAGGTCTTGCCTTCTGATATAGTTTGGCACTCTGCCTTTCACCCACTGACATGCAGTGTCATAATTAGCACGTGCAGGCTTGTTGCTCTAGCTTGCTCCATTGGCTTTCTCCTCCACCCCACCCCTAGTCTACTCGACTCTTGGTCCTATCCCAGCTCCTTTCCGTGTTGTTTGAATGCTCTTCTCATGATTGCTTTCTGAAGGCAATGTCCTGTCTGATGTTCTCAGGTTTGCTATTGTTTCTCTGTACATAGCCAACTGGTTAAAATCTTGTAATGCTTGTCTCTTTTTATGAATTCCTTTAGTTTTTCTTTTTCTGAATATATGTTTATGTCTCTCAAAATTGAGGAAAATTTTGCTGTACATAGTATTTTTGGCAGTTTCCCTCCCCCCTTTCAGAATTTCAGAAGTCATTTGAATATCTTCTTGCCTGCATTGTTTTTGCTGAGAAGTTCAGTCCAATGCAAGTCACTAAGTCTGATATGAGGCCATAAGTCTCTCTTCAGACTCATGCAGCCACATGCAATGATGGAAAATTCAGGATGATCACAGGCTCAATACTGCAAAGTCCTATGACAGAAAATGATGTATCTACCACACAAGGCTTCCTACCCTTATACAATTAAAGTCTCAGAAATTTATAAGGGCTGTTCTAACCATGAGGAGTGTTTTTTGGTTTTATTTTGTTTTGTTATTGACAGGGTGAAAGCAAAAGCTACAGTCTAGATCGTACCCTACAAAATCTTCAAACAGTAGACACTGGGAATGGCACACAAGGAAGTGTGTGCACACAGACCCTGGACACCGACTGGTTGGCACAGATCTCACTTTATTATAGCTTTTGCAAGGCTTATATATGCTTATTGACTTCATTGACCAATCAGATAATTTTTTTCATTCTTCCTGGTTTTCAAACACATCCTTATAAGGTCACAGGTGTTCAGCATAAAAAACGATTGACCCACACTGTGGTCTATGTAAATGAGGTGTTCCCAGCTGAGTTATGTAGATGAGGTATAGCTGTGTGAGCCATCCAATCTGTGGCAGTCATAAGCTTATGTTAATTTCATGATTGAGATGTAGGGGTGGAGTCTAGCCTGTTAATCTGGAGACAGCCATTGAGTAGCCAATGAGGCCTCCGTGTGGGCATGGCTTTCTCCTGAGACTTCCAGGAAATCTCATGATATTTCTCTCGTGGAGATAATAAGCTATCTTCCCAGTTGTTGGGAGTTAGTCTCAGAGATGACGAACTATGGACAAGACAAGGTGGCAGCTTCTGAGGAGCTGGAGGAGCCAGAGGATAAGCCACCTGGCCTTACCCTGATGGAATGAGACCTCTGAAGCTGGAGAAGCCACATGGAGACCCCTGACAGTGCTGAGCTGCTTCTACCACCACTGGATGCTGTTGATGAACCCTGAACCCTGGAAGCGAGGAGCCCTGGGAAGACCCCTGCCTGCGCCGGGACTCTGCACCCATTAGCCTGTGAATTCGTGAGTCAGAAGATTTTAGAGACTGGTATCAGGCATATGGGCTACTATTGGAATTGTGACTTTGAACTACACTGGGTAGGGATGCTTTCTCAATGTCCCATTCCTCTTGTATATAAACCTTTTCCTTTTATCTATATGTGTGTCTATGAATTTGTTCCTCTAATCTACCTGGACTAGCACACTATCAAATTGTTTTACAAGATTATTTCATCCAATCACATTACAGGACCAATCACCCAATCATATTAATGGACTCTCATCCAATTGTATTACAGGGTCTTAGCTGTTGCTATGGGGAAGCTAGAAACATTCTGATAGTCTGTGAGCTGGGCTGGGGTCTTATATACTTCGAGACTGGAGTTTTTCCAAAGGCATGGAAATGTGGGATATCCAGCAGCTTTGACCTGATTGAAGACTGGAATATTGCAGGATACTTGGAAGCATAGATTCCAGCTACCTAAGCCACAGATACCCAGAGACTTCAAGACTGCTCCAGGAGACATGGCAGTATCCTATACTTTCTATACCTTTCTTCCAGATCCACAGGTCCTTTCAGGACACAACTTACTAAGGTAGAATATAGAACATTGTGTTTGTGTATGTTCTACTAATTGACCATGGTTTACCCATAGGTTATATACATTGAGCTGATAAACACAAGGTGGGAAATTCAACCCCCTGAACTATGCTGGAGAAAGGTAAGTCTTTCTGCTCCCATAAAGAGTAGCAGTCTCAGAAACCCACAGTGGACTGTTCTACTTTGTTTTATGGGGTCACTGTGATTTGGAATTGATAGGGTTTATGGGGGTTTTGTTGTGCTGTTCTTGAAGATGCCTTTTAACTTTAACACACTTTTATAGCTATATTTGTGGTAATAGTATTGTTTGATAATTTCATATCTGTGACCCACTGGTAGTGAGTTTTCTTTTGATGGGGTCACCTTTCTTTAGAATGGGCACAAATATGGATATCTTTTAGTTACTTGTCTTCCGTGATTCTCTTGGCATAGACTAATTATTGCTTCCCATGTTGCATCAGTGTGTTGAAATATCTCAATTAGTATTTTGCTAACTTTTGAAGGAAAAATCCTGCTTATTCCAGCCTAGGATACAGATCTGTGTGCATTCCATTTCTTTTTAAGCAAGTTTGAATTTTCTTAGATTCATACTTTGTACATTATATGTTACAATTATTGATAGTGATTTCCTTTAATTTTTAAACATGACCTGTCAGAAAATGTAGTTCTTAAAACATTGCTCCATTTAGATAATTACAGTCAACTCTATTAGAAAAGGGAGAGTTTCTTTAGTTGTATTCTGGGTGTCTTCCAACCGAAGAACATCCATCTTCTATCACTGTATCAGGCAATTATCTGTTCTTTATAATGTTTACAGGACTATTCCTTCATATCCTTCAAAATCATATCATTGTGTGACCACATTCCCTTTTGGGATAGCTGAAGACAAATGTGTGCATAAGCAAATGTGGTGAAGAAAACTGATGATGCCCAGCTATCAAAATATATAGCGTCTGGGATCTTTAAAAGGCTTGAAGATAAACAAGTAGCTATCTAGCTCAGAAGCAACAAAGCCCACATGGAAGACGCACACCAGCCCGTGTGACCATGAGGTGCGAAAGGTATCAGGCATCAAGAAACTAAAAATTTGCTAGTGTAAAAGACGGGGCGTACAGTTAGGGGACCCAATGTTCATCTGTAGGTAACAGACTTCTCCTTACAGAGAGCTCACAAGGAGGCGATAAACTATTTAGGGTGTTGTATAGCAATGATGAAACCTACAACTTTCCTCTAGTTCTTCAGTGCTTCCTCCTTCCCACCATCATGATCCCAGTTCTACATTACAAATCTGGCTAGACCAGAGTGTGTACACTGGCACAAATAGGAGCCAGAAACACAGGGAATCCAGCAAAGATGATCCCTTTAAGACCAGTGTTGGGAGTGGAGATACCAGGAGGATGGAGAGAGGTTAGAGTAGAAAGGGGGAACTGATTATATAGATCTATATAAAACCTCCTCCCTGGGGTGCAACGAATGGGGAAGTGGGTGAAGGGTGACATCTGACAGTGTAAGATATGATAAAGTAATAATAATAAATTATTACAAAGGTTCATGGGGGAGTGTTGTGGGGAGGGAGGGGAAAATTGAGGAGTCTGTGCCAAGGGCTCAGACAGAAAGCAAATGTTTTAGAATGATAAGGGCAGTGGACGTACAGATATGCTTGACACACAATGGATTGTAGATTGGGATAAGGGTTGGGATTGTCAGACTCTGTCATCTGGCTGACTGCTTGTGACCTGTCATGCTGTTGCTGCCTGTGACTAGATAGTCTGATTTTCTCTGCAGAGGACTCAGCTGTCTGCTTCTTTGACTTGCATCAGGAGGCCCTCAAGACTTGAAGGACTATCACTGTATTAGCTGTCGTACTAAAGTGAGTGGCACTTAACCATTTATACTGCTCTGTAGATTAATTATTTATTTCTTATGTTATAACTCTCTACTTATTGATATAAATATATACAAAATATAAATACATGTAAAATCATAAGTGTCCAGGTTTTGTTTCTCTAGAGAACCCTAACATAGCTGGGTACCATCTAATTTCTTGACCACACTTTGCTATAAGCACCCATGCCCTTCATATTCGCTTCCTGAGGGCACTCATCCAGTTGGGTCATGCTGTAAGAACTAATAGTTCTTAGGGAAGCTAAGATTTAGCATGAGTCCCAACTCATTCTTGGGTCTTTTTGTTGTTTTGATTTTTATCTGTTTCTGTCTCCCCAGAGAGACCTCATTGTCGATTTATAGAAGAGTCTTATGAATTGATTCCCTGGAGCATAACGATCTTCTGTTAATATTATCATAGATTGGTTCCTGGTATTAATTTTTTCTCTTTTTTATTAAAAATCATTTTATTGGGAGCTTGTATATCATTTTTCACAATACATAAAAGATACTAATTTTTAAAACACCTTTTAGAGAGACCAGCATAGGCTAACTACATATCACAATAGCTGAATTACTCACTAGTATAAAATAAATACTTATGTGACTGGACACTGTTACATGAACAATGAGATTTGTTGTCAGGCAAAACTTGCAATAAGACTCACTGACAATGTCAAATAAAGGTTTGCTGTAATTCCATATATATCTATATCTTAATAGAGAAAGTAGGGCATTGAGGTAGTAAAAATATCATTTTTATCTTATCACAGTTGCTCATGATTAATCTGGATTGAATTAATCAATTCCTTACTCTTAATTAAAGTCAGAATTTTTAAGCTTAAAGTATCAACTTTCTAACACAAAACATAAATGTTTTCTATATAGAGATCACTATAACATAAAAACTTAAATGCTTTATTATATATAAGAAAATCTTCATATATTCATATAGTAAGTCAGGGGAATAACCCCCCAAATTGGAATTTTACTTTCAAAACTATGTTGTTGTTATTGTTTTTTAAATAAAACTTCCTTATCACCTTCAAAATACTCTCCATTACACTTGATACATTTTTCAAATCTGCAATTCTATTCCTGGAAACGTGTTTCAGACTCATCTGTTTGGATAACTGAAAGCACTTTCCTCGGTTTGTTTTTTTTTTTAACCTCTTCTACATCGTCAAAGCATGGTCCTTTCCAGCCCCTCTTCACTTGTAGAAACAAAAAGAAGCTGCGTGGAGTGAATTTGAGTAAGTAAGGTGCATAGGGCAACAGAGGGATGTTGTTTTTGTCAAAACTGGTGCACTGACTTGGCTGCTGAGCAGGTATATTGTTGTGATGGCAAAGCCAGTCCTCTGATACCACAAGTAAGGCCTTCTGTGACACCCATCATTACACTAGCCTTTCAGAACCTCTAAACAGAATGCTCGATTAAGAGTCTGGCCTGATGGAATGAACTCCAAATGTTCTAGGTGTCGACATTTTTTATACATTCAGAAAGTTGATGGAAGTCCAGAATGAGGTTTGTCATTAATGGATATTTCATTCTTTTTTTTTTTTTAGGAATGAGAAAACCACTGATACACTTGAATTTTCCCTATTCTCTGTCAATATCACAACAGTTTCTGGGGAAAATTTTTTTCCCAAGTAGAAAACAGCATATCATAGTAGCACACTGTTCTCCTATATTGTCCATCACAGAAAATGAAGTTTCAGTGAAACTGTTTTTATGAAAAAAATTCACTGTGACCAGAGAGGTGCACTAACTCAGAACGAGTTGCTTGATACTCACCTAGGGGAGAAATGTGTACTATGACTCCTTTGCTCAGCAGAGCGAGTTCTGTTCTTTTGAGGGTACCCCCTCACATATTAGAAGTTTTTTATAAATGCTGAAAAATTGAATGAAAAGATAATGGATTTTTTCCATGAACTTTATGAAGATTCCTCATATAATCCAGAAATAAAGAGGAGTTGAATGAATACATATCATGAGCAAGCAATGGAATACTGTGTTTTGCTGATTTGACTAGAGAAATAAATCCAGACACACTCACATGAGTATAAGGAAGAGCTTTAAATGGAAGAGTAATTGCATATTGAGAAAACAACCTATTTCAGTTCAGTTTAAGGCTAAAAGTCAGATACTAGCCCATATGTCTGACACTAGTCCCTGAGTTCCTCGTTAGACTTAAGCAGCACATGTGATGATGCAGATTGCAGGAAGATCTCAGACCAGTGTGTAGACCAGTAAAATCATATAGACCCAATGGTGTGGATGCATGTCCACAGCTGTTTCCACAGATCTCCACTGCATGGTGCACTCAGGCCTCAGTGTAGCTTCACATGGATTGCTTGTTTACAGGAATATGAAGGAGAAAAAGGGAGTTCCCAGAATCCTCATGAGAAGATCATGCCCGTCAGGAGACATCAGAATTAGAGGAATAATAATTAACAATCTATGTGTGCAAAGGACACAGCCTTGCTTGCCAAAAGCAATGGATATTTGAAGTACTTGGTGATGCAAATAAAAAGACAACCACATTCAGCATGGACTGTAACTGAATTCCAAAAAAACATCCTCCCTACTTGACCAATAAAGAACATCATGAAAAAGGAAGAAAAATGTGATGTTATCAATGATTTCATTTGTTTGATTCCACATTTAAATCTCATGGGAATAGCAGGCAAGAATTGAGATTTTGTTTGACACAAATTGTAGCACAAGACCCTTTCAAAGTGCTAAAGATCAAATAAGCTATTATGAGAACTGAAATTCACCTACCTAATACATGTAGTATTTTTAAATCACCGCATATGCACATGCAAGTTGGACAGTGAGTAAAGAAGACTGAGGAAAAATTATAGCAGTTAGATTATGATGTTGCCAAAGAATATTGTAGGTACCACGTGTGGTAATAATTGAAGAAGTCTCAAAGGTCCAACCCTAAAATGTTAATCTGCACCATATCCTGTATCTCCACTATTCCCTGAGTATATTCCTCCATATTTCTGGATTCGGCCAATCAGTGCAGGCTCCCCCAGAAACTCATTAAAGTTTGAGGAAATGTCTCATGAGGTGGGAGGTACTTTTCAGTACAAAATCAAGAGTTCAGGCAGTGTGCTCGTTGCTGAGGCTAGAGGATGCCCTCCACTCCTCACTTTTGCTAGTGATGAGATCGTAGCCACTCCTTCTCAGCAGGCTTGGTTCACATGCTTCAGTGTGGCGTTACAAGAAGTTTTGTTTACAATTACTCAAGGGCAAACCATATCAGTGCCTTCCCCTATTTTTTACCAGACCCGTGCAGGAAAAGCTTGATTAGTGGGAGTTATTTTATCAATGGTTAAATAAAATTAACAGATAATTTAATCTCATCCATTGGTATGTATCTTATTTATGCATATATGACTTGGGGCCTCTCAAAGGATGTTCCCAGGAAACTCTGGCTTTCTACTTATTTTAATCAGTTTTGTTTTTCCCCAGACCATTTCAAAGGCAGTTTTTCTTCTCTCCTCTCCACGATAGTATATCATTCCCTACATCAATAATCATTAAACAAAGAGTGTAGTCCAAAGTTTTCTAAGACTAGATCCCAATTCTTTTTCCCATTCATTTTTGTTAGCAGTTAATACACTCCAAATGGGTCTATAGCCACAGGCATATGACATCCAGGTACATTGTATATCACAGAAAGGATTATGGCTGGAAGGTAATTGAGGATAACTCACCATGGGCTATCAAAGCAAACATATCTGTTTTGGACAAAGTATAACCAGTATGCTACTTAGAAATCAGGATAGGTAAACATCATCATAAGTATTTTGGACATGTTATAAGGTAAGACTAGTGCCTGGAAAAGGACTTACGCTGGTAAAGGAGAAGGTAAATAACAAAGAAGACCTTCAAGGAGATAGATTGATGCAGTGGTTCTAATAATGGGCTCAGATGCAACATTTGTGAGTATGGCTAAGAAGCAGGCAGTATTTCATTCTGTGTGCACATAGCTGTTTTAAATCAGATAACTTGAAGGCACCTAAAAGCAATAAAACTTTTTCTTGGTTTCTAATGTACTGAAAATGAGAAAGTTAATATGAAGGAGAAAAAACAATTAAGAGATAGTCTATTCAGTTTGTCATTAGTACTACTCAGACAGTCAAGGGAAGTCTGGAGACACATAAGAAAGTATGGAAACTTGTTATAAAGCATAGAATGCTGAAGGAACTTTGAAGAAATGGTACAGTGGCTATATCTGATCTCCTGTGACTCAGCAGGAAGAATAATCGAAACTCCACACCAGCCTAAGTCCATGCTGCAAGGTCCAAGTCAGTTATGCCTCTATTCTACATCTGGCTTTATCCCATTTGGGCATAAACAATTCCTCCCATAGTGCTCTACTTCATGACAAGGTGTGATAATTTTTTGCAAAGGTTCAACAAACTAATAGACAATAATCAAAATAAGAAACCATTAAGAATGCTGTCTTTTTATCCACTGAGACTCTACTGAGTCAAGCTTTTTAGCTCATTTCTCTCTCATCTCTAATCTAGCAGCTAGGGGACTATGTGGCCTTTTCCCTATTCCAGCAAATGTAAAGCTTCATTAGTGCTGACAAATGCCCAAAGGTTACCTTACTCTGCAAGTCAGAACCGTTTTCAAAGGCTCTTTGCTTTATGTCATTCTGTGGGCTAGAAAACACACTGCTAAACTGCGTGTCCTTGGCATTAAACCTTTAATGCCACTGCTGCCTACTTCTACTTCATGTAGAGATCTATCAAATGTTCTGCTGATAGTTCTTCTTTTTTGATGATCTTGGAATTCTTTCTCATCCTATTTTTGGGTTTACTTAATATGTTAATATTACTTTGGGGCTGAGCCCCAGTGGCGTAGTGGTTGTGCGTGGGTCTGCGGCCCACTGGGATGGAGGTTCAATTCCAGCTCCACGGAGCAAAGGCTGGGCCTCCTACTCCCACTACCAGAGGGCAATGATGCCCCCCCCAAAAAAAACAAAAAAAAATTACGTTTACTTAATATTGACAAAATCGACCAATTCCCTACTTAAAGTCCCCTCGATTTTATTTGCATGCTTCCACTCTGTTTTTCAAAAATCAATTGATTCTGCTGATTATTTCATTGAATTTTGTTTCTCTAAGAACTTTCCTTCTACTTGCTTTACATTTGAAGCACTTTCTGTAATCTTTAAGAAGAAGCATTAAAAAAAAGGAGCAGAGATAATTGTCTTATAATATTTTAAAAGCAGTACTATGGATCATAGTCTCAATTTTTATATGCTATCTTTTTAATTAATGTAGTAGGAAATAAATTAAAATTTGGTGTTGTAATTTTTGCTTTGATTATGGATTATATGCAGTTTTTAATTTCAAGGTATTTGTGTTATTTTTCAGATATCTTTCTGTTAGATATTTTCAAAAGTTGCTTTAAAATTAGTATTGTACTATTTAAGGATAATTTGTTTCTTTAAATTTGTTGAGACATTTAAAATATATATGGGAAAATATGATTTACTGCTGAGTAATTTATGAGTATTAAACATGTATTCCCATTGTGTAGGAATCTTTAAATGTTAATCTAATCAAGTAAAATTTGCTTCATAACTGATAACTTCACAATTTGATCAATTTCTTAAAAGGAATGTTAAAGTCATTAACAAAAATTATGCACTATTTTAATTATCCATTCATTATTTGAACTATTGCTTTATCTTGAAGTGCTATTTTTCAGTAATTGAAAAATTATGGTTGCCACAAATTGGTACATTGATCAATTTATCCTAAATATATCTCACAAAAACACATGACCATCTAGTCCATACCAACTCATAATGACCTTTAATCCTTCCTGTTGGTTTTCAAAATTATAATTGTAAATGGGCATAGAAAGTCTCTCTTTCTCCCTGTGAACAGCTGATGATTTAAAATTTCTCCACCATGCAGATCACAGCACAATGTGTAATCACTATATTACTGTGGCGGTCATATATTCGTGATGCCAATTTCATGATTGAGATCTACGGGTGGAGTCTAGGCTGTTAATCTGGGGATAGCCATTGAGTAGCCAATGAGGCCTCTGTGTGGGCATAGCTTTCTTCTGAGAATTCTGGGAAGTCTCACAGTATTTTCCCAATTGGAGAAGAGAGACTTCTCTCTCAGTCTCTGAAAGTCAGTCTCCAAGACAATGAACTATGGACAAGACAAGATGGCAGCATCTGAGGAACTGGAGGAGCAGGAGGAGAAGCCACATGGCTTTACCCTGATGGAGCCAGAGCTCTGAAGCTGGAGTAGCCACATGGAGACCCCTGCCAGTGCTGAGTTGCTTCTATCACCACTGGATACTATGATGGACCCTGAACCCTGGAATTGAGGCACCATGGGGAGACCTCTGCCGGTTCCGGGACACTGCACCCACTGACCTGTGACTTTGTGAGTTGAAAGGAGATTTTAGAGACCTGTATCAGGCATATGGGATACTATTGGACTTATGACTTTGAACTGGACTGGGTTGGGATGCTTTCTCAATGTTCCATTCTTTTTGTATATAAACCTTACTCTTATATCCATGTACGTGTCTATGAATTTGTTTCTCTAGTCTACCCAGACTAGCACAATCACCAAGGTTGCTTAATATATCTCAGGCAATAAATTGAAATATAGATATGTTGATAGAAATATAGATGAAAGAAATTTAAAATATAATTAAATTATATTTATATAATCAACAATTAATCAACAATTTAATCAACAATTAAAATATAAGCAGCACACTTTTTATAGGTCAGCAATGTGAACATTCATGGACATTTTAGTATTTTATTATTTACAATCCTTGGATCATGTAGGCTAGTGTATTTCTGGTATGAATGTAGCTGTCATCTTCCTTAGCTGCTTGTTTTAAAGCAAGTCAAAATACTCCAGATACTTTTCTTTCTGAAAGCCAGACACCATCATAGTTCCTTACCGTATTTTTCTATTACTCACTGCTATGCAGAGAAAGTCTACTCATAGTGACCCTATGGGACAGGGTAGAACTACCTCTGTGAGTTTCAGAGTCAATAACACTTCACCAGAATAGAAAGTCCTGCCTTCAGCCCAAAGAGTGGCTATCGGTTTCAAACTGCTGACCTTATGGTTAGCAGTCAGATGCCTAACCACTGTGCAAACAGGGTCCATACATGTAGTGATTTCTTCATGAGGGCAGTACTAAGTACAGCCAGGTTATGAGAACTAATGGTCCTTAGTTTAGTACTGCAATTAATGAGAGCACAAAAAACCACTCATAATTTTGAGAAAGTATAAATTCTGCCATATTCATCTTTCTTTTGATTAGTATTGTAATAGTATACCATTCTCTAGCCTATTAAGGTTAAGCTATGAAATTAAAAGATAGTGTATTTATTATGCAAATAAAATTTAAAGCATTTTGGCAATCATATTAACATACAACTCACATATATTATAGTTTAATAGTATAATCATATTAAAATTTGTGCAATCATCTCTACAATTTTAGAATATATTCTTCTTGCTGGTACACATTGTAATTAGCTCCCCATCCACCCCCCTGCTCCGAGCCTCTGCCAAAATCTCAAGAAGCTATAAATCTATTTAATTTCTGTAAAGATTTACTTAACCTGGATTTCATATAGAGAAAGGCACATATGTGCAAAAATTTTAAATTAACAAAATAAAACAAAAACCTCAGTTGAAAATATAACAGAAAATAATAAAAACTAGAACAAATTTAAAATGGGCCAGAAGGGAGAGCATATGATACAATACAAATAAATTAGAAATGAATTACATCTTCATTTGACTCCTTTCCCATTCACTTTGTTTTACTGCAAGTCTATTCATACCCCAAGTCAATGCTCAGGTGGACTCACCACCAAACCCTTAATCCAAGTGGATTTCAGTGTTCATTGACAACGATAGCATTCTATAAGCTCTAATTCTATTCCCTTATTTGCAATTTTTGAATCACACAGGCTGGTGTGTTTCTTCTGTGTGTACTTAGCTGACACCTCACTTAGATGAATGCTTGCTTGTTTTAAGACAAGACTTTAAGACCCCAGGCACTATTATTTCTGATAGTTGGGTATCATCTGAATTTTTACCACACTTTGCTATAACAGATATATCTCCAATGATCTCTTCATGAGGGAAAGTATCAAGAAGACTATCTCATAAGAAATAGGGACAGAAAACAAAGAAATAATTGTTTTTAGGGTAAGTTTAAAATGAAATGTAAGCTCAAAATCCATTTTTTAATCTATGGTTTATATATACTCCTGGTTCATTTGAGAGACATCATTATCCTTCCATAGGGGAACATTATAAATCATCACATGGGGCATATGATATTTCTATGTACTGAGCATAGTTTCCTTTGATTGTTTATATATATAGTGTTATTTTTTTTCTCCCAGTGACACATTTCGCGCCTGGCTTACATACCGCTAGAGACATAACTTCCTTTGAAAATGAGACTTGCCCCACATACCCACCTCTCTACTTGAATTTCCATTATGGTTCATTGAGCACTCTTTTAAGAGGGTCTGTTGATTTATGGTGACCATAGACTGATGTTATATGGCACTTCATGATTGGTCTTTTCCTTCTGTCCTCAACATTAAAAACAAAACAAAACACTGACATTAGCTGATATAAGGTTTCGTCAGTTGCAGAGGTTATTGAGATGGACAATTAAAGGAGTGATATATAGATCCCAAGGATTAGGCAGGCACATAAACTAATAGTTGGTCAAACAAACTTACAAGATTCTGTGATCAGAAAAAAGATGCCTATCTTTTGTCCTGTTCCTCATCCTGACAGTAGTGGTCTCATTCAACATTTGTTCCTTTGTGATTGATTTACTTTACTAAGCATAATGGTTTTCAGGTACATCCATGTCACGGGGTACTTCATGGTTTGATTACTGTTTTTTGATTACTGTTTTCAACTCTGTGACTATATTAGGCTTTTTATCCACTCTTCTAACATTGACCATTGGTTTTTCTTATATTGCCTTCATTATGATGTATTGCTATTTTGTTGATATTGTTTATTATATATGAGTGTTGGATATTGTTAAATGCCTTTTCTGGAACTATTGATATGATCATGTGTTTCTTATCCTTTGTCCTATTGATATGATAAATGACATTGATTAGTTTTCTAATTGTGAAACATCTTTGCATCACTTGTATAAATTAAACTATTTCATGGTGAGTTATTTTTAAATATATGTTGTCAGATTCTCTTGATCGAAAGCTTGATGAGAATTTTGGGATCTAAGTTCATGAAAGATTTTAGTCTATAGTTTTCTGGCTTTGTGGGATCTTTAACTGATTTTGCATCAAGGTAATTCTCACTTCATAAAATTAGTTTGAGAGTTTGCTAAATTCTGGAATAGTCTGTATAGAAATGGTGACAGCTCTTCATGGGATAGTTCATAGAATTCCCCTGTGAAAAATTTGGTTTTTGGTTTTTCTTGATTGGAAGTGTCTTCATCTGTTGTGGTCTTTTGGGGTTTTCTTGTTCTGCCTGTGTTAGTTTGGGGAGATGGTTGATTTCGAGGCATTAGTCCTTTTCCTCTATCAAATCAAAGTCACTGCCATTGAGTCAGTGCTGGCTCACAGTGAGAGTCCCTGTGCGTTTCTGAGATAATAGCTGTTTATGGAAGTTAAAAGCCCAGTCCTTCTCCCACAGAGCTACTGGTGGTTTTGATCTGCCAATAATGTGGATTATAGCATAACCTTTATATCACCAGGAACTATTAATATTCTTTTTATTAAATTTGAATATGTTGTGATATTACCCATTGCATCTCTAATTCTGGATTTACATTTTGTCTCTTTTCTGTTGTTAAATTTGCCAGCAGTTTGCAATTTTGTTAATCCTTTCAAATAACAAACATCTTGTCTTGTTGATTTTTTATTAATTGATATTCTGTTGTTTAGTTCATTTGTTTTTACTCTAATCATTATAACTTCATTTATTTTGTTGCTGAAGGACTTAGGTTGTTGCTATTTTTCTAGTTGTAGGAAGTGTTGTAAGGCTGATTTTGGACCTCTCTTCTTTTTTCATGTGCATATCAATTATTACAAATTTTCCTCTATTAACTGTTTTTCTGTGTCACAGAAGTTTTGAGATGGTGTGTTTTTGTTCTTATTTATTTCAAGGAGGTTATTGATTTTATCTTGTATTTAATGTAATGCCTGGTAATTTTTCATACATGTTATTCTGTGTCCATGTATCTGGCACTTTAATTCTTATTCTTTATATTGTTGATTAGAATTCTAGTCTTATATCATTGTGATCTGAGAAAATAGATTGTCGACTCTCACTGCTTTTTAATTTTTTTAGGTTTGCTTTGTGGGCTATCAAGTGATCGATTTTAGCACCGGGTGCTGTGGAAAAGCAAGTCTAATGAGGTGCTGTTGGGTGAATTGTTCCATAAATGTCTCTGAAGTGGAGCTGATGGATTGTATTTTTTTAGCTTTTCAGTTTATTTATTGAATTTTTTTCTGACAACATGTGTTTGCTTGAGAGTGATGTGTCGAAATTTCTTACTCTAATATCAAGTTTCCTATTTCTAAATTCAACTCTGTGAGGATCTGATTGCTATATTTTGAAGGTCTTTTGTTGTGGTTGTATATGTTTGTTTTGGTTATATGTTATATTTCTATTATTCCTTTAATCATAATGTAGTGCCCATTCTTATCTCACATTATGTTACTTGCCTTAAAGTCCATTTTATGAGAGATTAATATATGCTATTTCTGCTTTTTTATGGCTTCCACTGGCTTGTTAATTTTTCCCCAGCCTTTGATTTTTCTTGTAATATTTTCTTGAGTTTAACGTTTATCTCTTTTATGCAGCATACAGATGTGCTTTGTTTTTGAATACAGTATAATACTTTGTCTCTTAATAGTTGTATTTATTCTATTTGCACTCAGCATTGTTATTGTTATTGATATATGTGAGTTTGTTTCTAAGATTTTTCTGTCTGTGGTGTCTGTGTGTTTGTGTGTAATTTTAGTGGTATTTTTGTTCTTTCTATAATTCTATGTTGGCTCAGAGGCTGCTTTCATGGTATGGGTTCCTTGGTGTGCTGTGCTAAATCTTATTCTCAGGTTTGTTTCATGATGTTGTTGCTTCTCTGTCCATATTAATATTTTGTAATGCTGGTCTTCTTTTTATGAATTCCTTTAGGTTTTCCATGTCTGGACATAGCTTTATTTCTCACTCATATTTGAGGTATAATTTAGCTGAATCTAAGATTATTAGTTGGAAGTTTTTTTCCTTTTGTTTTGTTTTGTGTTTTTCTCTCTGAATTTGACATGTCACTTCACTACCTTGTTATCTATATAGTTTCTACTGAAAAGTCCATGCTTATCCTGAAGGGGTTTTCTTTGAATGTGACTGTCTTTTTGCCCTATGCATTTTTTATCTTTATTAGTATCTCTCTTTTTTCTTGAAATCAACAGTTTGGGTACAATAACTCTACATGTTTTTCGTTTGTTATCTATTCTGTTTGGGTTCACACAACTTCTTGAAGGTTGTTTCCTCTCAGTTTTTGATTTTGCAGAAATTTTCTTCCAAGATTGCTTGTACTATGTTTCTCTGTAGAATTTTTTGTTAATATAGATTTTATTGGGGGTTCATACATATAATACATCCTTTAATACATTTAATACATCATTTTTATTAAGCATATTTGTATACATGTTGCTACATTCATCTACATTATCTACTTGAACCCCTCCAGCATAGGCTCCTCTTCCCCTCTTTCCTCTAGTTCTTTATTTTTTTAATTCCAATTTCGCATATTTCCCCTTCCCCCTTCTCCTCCACCATGAACTTCCAATAAGTTACAAATTGTTATTACCTCTTCATATCCTTCACTGTATAATGTGTCACTTCACTCACCTCCCCCCTCCACGTTGTCCACACCCCAGAGAGGAGATCACATGCAGATCTGAGAAATTTGTTCCCCCTTTCTACTCCACCATTCCTCCACCTCTCAAGTGTCACCACTTCTCACTAGTCTAAAGGGATTATCTATCATAAAATCCACATTTTCGACTCCAAGGTGCATCTCCTGGTCCAGCCAAATCTGTCTGGCAGAATTGGGATAATGATGTCATTGGGAAGAAGTATTTGAGAACATTTCATTGCTACCACACTGCACCTAGACTGGCTCATCTCCTCACTGTAACACCTCTGTAAGAGGATGTCTCTTCACTTATTGAAGGGCTTTGGGTCCCCCATCTGAACTCCCTCTCAATAATAATGATGTATTTCTTAGGTCTTTGGTGCTTGATACCGGATCCTTTTGACACCTCATGGTCATACATACTGTTATGCTTCTTCTACGTGGCCTTGCTTCTTAGATAGATGGCCACTTATTCACCTTCATGTCTTTAAAACCACAGACACACATCTTTTGATAGCCGGATACCATCAGCTTTCTTCACCACATTTGCTTATGTACATTTTGTCGTCAGCAATCGTATCAGGAAAGTGAGCATATAATGTTATGATTATTAGTTCTTGAAACCTGATAATTGATCCGTTTGGTATCTCTTAGTCCCATAAACTGGTGTACTTCTTCCACATGGGCTTTGTTGCTTCTGAGCTGGATGGCCACTTGTTTACTATCAAGTCTTTAAGACCTCAGACATACATGCTTTGATAGCTGGGCACCATCAGCTTCTTTCACCATCTTTGCTTATGCATACATTTGTTTTCTGTGATTGTGTCAGGGAGCTGTGCATCATGAAATGCCAATTTAATAGAACAAAATGTTCTTGCACTGAGGAAGTACCTGATTGAGGTCCAATGTCCATCTGCTGTCCTAAGTCTAAGCCTATAAGCATATGCATATTGATCTATTTCCCCGTCATCTTATCAATATATGTACCTATGTATATGCCTGTATTTAATCTCTATAAATGCCCTTTACTCCCCAGTTCTTTTCTCTATTTCCCTATAACCCCCCCTTCCCATCATCACACACAATCTCCATTCGGGTTTCTATATTGTCTCTCTATTACATTAGTCTCAATCAATCCCTATTGGATCTTCCACACCCACCCACCCCACCACCAATCCTGAGCCACCTGCTACTCCTCCCATCCCTGGATCAGCCAAGATTTCCCTACCCCCTACACCCACCCTGGTACCAACAGTCCCATTGTCCCCAACCCTAGACCGCTCATCCATCCCACCCTACCCTGATAGACCTGTGAAGAAAAGAATATACTCAAAAACAGGGCATCCTATAATAAAGCTAACAAAGAAAGGAAAACAACAAAAACATCAACAAAAACCTCCAATATCCAACATATAAATATATGTACAAGAATACAATAATAATAACAATATAAAATCCTACAAGTAGTTTAAGGTCTGTTCGTTGACCTCCAGGAGTGTCTTCTGGTTGTTTGGGATGGGGTGTCACAAGGTATATCTTTGGTGCTCGATCTGGAGCTCCATGTTCTGTCACACACCCTTAGTATTTTGGTGTGGTTGAGTCAGACAGGTTTTATTCCTGGCACTGTTTCTCCATTTTTGACCCCAAAATGTCTTAGGCCAATGAGCGTAGCTGTATTTCATATTGGGGCTGGCCCATATGGTCCTCTCATTGTATCAGCAGTTCTGAGTGGGAATATCATCCTTAAAGCTCAGTGGGCCAGAATATACTTCATTCTATCTTCCTCCCCCTTCATTTATTCTTGTGTACTCTGGTCAGGTATATCTCTACAAGATGCAGTTTTGGTGCTGGCCTCCTGGGGGAGAGGCAGGAACCCCGGTAGTTGAAATTTGGGATATACTCTCAGACCTCTCCACTGGTTCTCGGCTCCTTTGCTTCATGGTACATTCACTTCTGAGAACATCTTATTTAAATTTGATTCCTGTTTTCCTGTGGAGGTATAAAAAATACACTTCCCTCGGGTGGGTTAGTGCCCCATTCCCTCTCTACTTAACTGCACCTCACCTCCCATATCCTGGCATCCCACCCTAGTTGGCTACTATATATAACCCTGGTTTGGTATGGTCCCAGCTGTACTACCTGGGCCTTCTCCCAGGATTTTCTGTATACTGTAGGTTTTTCCGGATACCACTTTTGCATTTTTAAAGAAAAAAAAATTATTATAAAGCTTACTTCAGCGGACTCATATTGTACATGTCCTTTTGCTCTTGGCTAACTTCACTTAGCATAATTTCCTCCAGTCCTTCCCATGTGGAGATGTGCTTCATATGTTCATCACTATTTTTCAATGATGCATAGTACTCCATTGTATGTATGTACCATAGCTTTTTAATCCACTCATCAGTTGATGGAAATTTGGACTGCTTCCAACTTCTTGCAATTGTAAACTGTGCTGTGATGAACATTTGGGGCACAGATGCCTTGTAGTGGATTCTTATTTGCCTCTTCTGGTTATATGCCCAGTAGGGGGATGGTTGGGTCATATGGTAGTTCAATTTCCATCTGTTTAGATATCTCCAAATTGATTTCCATAGTGCCTGTACATACCGGCAGGTCCACCAGCAGTGGATAAGAGTCCCTATCTCCACTTGTTGCTTTTTAATTTTTTAAATTGGGCTATTCGTAAGGCTGTTAGGTGATATCTCATTGTTGTTTTGATTTGCATTTCTAATTTTTTGTATTGTAGTTGACCCAACTCTCCCTGTGGCCTTAAAATTTCTCCACCAGTAAATTTTCAGCTACCTGGTGCTAAGAGAAAGATTTAGAGTACTAGACCTTTCATCTCAAAGCTATTTTTCTAGTCCCTGATTTTACTAAAATTTCCAGCTTACACAACAGACTAGTAGATTTCTACCCCTATCAGAAAAACACTGGATTTTAAAAGTGGGATGTATGTGCATATAGTTAGTTTCTTTGTTTTCGTTTTCACACCCACCCTAACTTGTTGCCATTAATTTTTGTCTGGTGCTTTGGGGGCTGTGAAGAGGTCTTGGCTCACCTCTATTAGACAAAATTTGTGTTTCTCGCTACCACAGTATCAGTCAAGATTTTCCAGGTTCTTGGCCTAGGATGAAAATGATAGGAGATTTTCCTTTTCCCATATGGCAAGTTGTTTTATTTTATATGAAAATAAAATTCCATTTTTTTTTACCTTTTGTGAAGAAAAGTATAATCACCATCTGAGGAAATCTCCCCATCTCTTGCCTTAATGTGAAATTTTTTCATGTGCATTTTATACCCAATATAAAGACACTGGTAGTTAAGTAATGACTCTTTTGAGCATGTGAATCCAAATTATTTCATGAGATCATGTTTGGCCTTGGAACATTTGTTAAATCCCTTTAAGTTCTTTTCCCAACTCACCTCTTCCCAGTTAATGAGTGTTACTCCTTTCTTTCATACTCTCATATTTGTTCTCCGCCAGAAGGAGTAGGGAGACATATCCCTTTTGAGATATGATATATGTATATATATATATATATATATATATTTGCACCTTTTTGGTAACAATTTTGTGGCATATTTGTATTTTTATCATTGCTACAGTGAAATAGACATTTTGGTTAGTGTTCTCAATAGGAAATTAATTGCAATGTAAAACAAATTAGAAGAAAATTTTCTTAAAATTTTTGAAAGTACTGAACACTCCGAGTGAAGGTGTAGGGTTATATCTTTGTCACTTTTTAATTTTTTATTAATTCAGGTTTAATACATACATCATCCCATAATTCAGTTATATCAGATAGAATTGTACAATTTCTATCAGAATCCACGTCCAGATCTTCTTTTTCTACATGAACTACTTGACATCATCTCCATTTTATCTAACCACCACCACTGTACACCCCCCCGCCTCCGAAACCCTTATTATCCATGCAGTCCTTACAAGTTCATCTAGCCTGCGTTTCATAAAATGGAAGAGCAGATAGCTCTACTTCAAGTGAGTGACCACAAATGATATAATGTCTCTGAGATGCACCCTAAGTTGAATACACAAAAACCACACTTAACAAAAATACATAAAATTTTGGAAACCAGATCAGATCCAGCCTGCATCATAGGGGAAATCTACTGACAAAATTTTAACTTCAAATCAGTTTTATGCCTTAGATCTTATATAATCATCTCTCCCAAGCACTTGGTTTAGTGGCCTCTTTCCTCCCATCCCTCAAATTTCAATTGACAGAGTTCTCTAGACGTTTGTTTCCTATGGAATTCCATAAATGAACCTTGGCCACCCACTGTCATCCACTACCTTCGGCACACCAGATTCTCATAATTTAGGTTCTGATACCAATCCCTCCAACTTCATAGTACATAGTTTTTAATCCTTAAGTGACTGATGATGGTCTGCTTCTTCCACGTGGAGTTTTTTCCCATCTCACTTAGACAAGCCTTGTTTAGCGACAAGCCTTTAAGACCACAGACACTATTTTACCTGAGAGCCATCTAAATACATCACCACATTTTGCTGTAGCACCCTTGTGTTCTGTGCTCCTTTCCTGAGGTTCAGGAATGAGTAGAACCATGATATAAGAATTAAGGTCCTTAAATTGGAGCTAGGAGTTAGTGTGAGACCAAAGCCCATTTCTGAATCTGTGCCCTCTTTTCTTTTTTTCTCTTTAAATGTGTTGTTAGTTGAGAGTTAATATTTATAATGCCATAGTCCAGCTATGTCAAGCAGGATTGTTAGAGCTTGCATAATCAGTCTCCAAATATAGTTTTCCTTCCTGGACTCCTTGACATCATCTATCTTTTATTTCCCCAACCCCCTCCTTGACACCCCCACTTCTACCCCCCAATACCCTTGTTCTATTTGCTCTCTTTATAGGCTCATCAATCCTGGGTTTCATTTACCAAAAGACAAAATGAAAAACACAACTTGAGGAGGGTAACTTCCAATGGCATAGCACCTCTGGGACACATCCTTAGATGAACAAGGATAAACAAAATAAAACAGAATGTCTATCACAGGACTGCTGTAATAATACATATCTTAATTGAAAGAGTAAGAACTTGTTTATCTGGTAACCAGCTGTGCATCACTGAAGGTACAGCTGTCTTCCGGTTCATCTAAAACCATGCATTTTCTAACTTAAGTCCTCAGGTTGCAAGTGTGTCTGAGGGAGAGCCAGTTTACCCCGTGGATTTCAGGCATGCAGCCTCTGGAGCATGTCATGCACCTTCAATATCCCTGAAACTCGTGGCACATGGCTATGATTACTAGCATACCCCCAGATGCTCAAGTTCCTTTTCTTTGCCCGTACTGCAAACTCATAATCAGTATGTCTCATCACTCTGTGAGGGCTGTGTCCTTCTCTGTGGGACCTAATATATTCACAGAGTGACCTCTTAGCAGACAATATCTCTGCACTTTACACAGACCTTTTGATTTCAGCTAACCTGAGCTTCCCTTCAGGAAAATGACCTATACTATTATCTCTGTTAGAGAGGGTTCTTTAGAGAAACAATACCATGATAGTTATAACTGTCATTTATATTTATATATAAGTCAAAAGAAATAAAGTTAATTAATCTATCAAGCATCACAGATGGCTAAGGACCACTGGATAGTTCTCTACAGAGCAAATCAGGCTATCTGGTCACAGGCAGCAAACAGCAATGTGGGTCACAAACAGTCAGGCAGATGGCAGGGTCTGACAGTCTTCAAGAGAAGTATATTCCAGTAGTGTGGCAAAGCAGGTCTTGATGGAACCTCAACTTACAGCAACAGTGTCCATGGGTTAGGTGTTCCACAGGCAGTGTAGCTTGCAAATTGTGGCACAGAACAAGCAAGGCAGCTGCACACGGGTCTGATGATCACAGCAAGAGACAAGAAAAGCGAGGCTTGCCAAGTCTTTTGTCTCTCTGCCCTTCATTGTATCCCACATGTGTTCATAGACCATGTTGGCACAATATACCTACCTATCAAAACCCAACCCTTGCCAACTTGGCACCTATTTACAGTTCTTTAGCCATATATAATTTCCAGACATTAATGTAATCACAATTATATTTAACATCAAACACCTATCATACATATAAATGAAAACACAGAGTCCTACTGTATCTAATATACCAAAAATGAAAAGGAAAGATAGTCAATAAGCACATTTAAAGAAAATACACTGACAACGATAAACCTCACTTTTTCAATTGATCACGTGATCATAACTGATAGGTAGAGCAATCTACTTCTACTCCCCACTCTGCATTACCTCTGCCTTAAGCAAACTCCTCAGCTAGCTCTGGGGGTGACTGAGACTTTCATTCCTGGGGGGTCTGGGTCATTAAATGTCCTGCCAGGATTGGGTTGCTCTAACTTACCATTTACTTTAATAATAGGGCATGGTAGCACTAAAAGTCAGCCTATGGGATCTCCTGGATTCCAGACATATTCTTCTTTACCTCCATTATGTAGCACAAGTCCAATTTCTCTGTGGTAATCAGAATCAATCACACCCCTCCGTACAGTGACACCTTCCTGACCTGTTGATCCAAATGCATGAGAAGATCAAAGTGGCCAGGGGGCATTATCAGCTGCCAGCTCACTGGGACCAGGACTCTACCTAGAGCAGACTGGCTCATTGACACTGGTTAGGCTCTCCAGTAGACTGTCCCCAAGCCAGAAGACTGCATACCCTACAAGCCTGCGCGTGTCCCCATTCTGCTGCTCATTCCTACTGCAGGGGCCTCACAGTGTTTGTCCTTTTGTGCTGGACTAATTTCAATCACTATAATGTCTTCCAGATTCCTCCATGTCTCGAGGTCTTTCATGATTTTATTTCTGTTTCTTAAGGATGTATACTATTCCATTGTGTTTATAATCAGTTTTTTAAATCTAATCTTCTACTGATAGGAATTTATGCTTTTACAGCTTCATAAGAACAGTGAAATGCGTAATTGTTAACTGTGTTGGGAACATGGGAGAGCAAACGTCTCCTTGTGATTTAAATGTTGTTTTCTTAACTGGGGGGGGGGGGGTTATACACCCAATAATGGTATTTCTGGATCATACGTTAATTCAATTTTCATCTGCTTTGCACATTGCCATATCGCCTTCCACGCTGACTATGCATATTGACAAGTCCCCCCGCAGTGGATAAGAGTGCTATAACATTTATTGTTCTCAGTTTTTGTTTTTTAAATTGGGCTAAAATTAAGGACGTTAAGTGGAATTTCTTGGCTGTTTTTTGATTTACATTTCCTGGGTGGCTAGTGTCAACCTTTGTGGATCATCTGTTCATGTCCTTTTTGCATCTCTGTCATCAGTCTGCTTTCATGTTGTCGGCTCATAAAATACTGTAGATTTTACGAATTAATCAATTATCCATTATGTCATTACTAAATATGTTTTCCCTAATTTGTGGACTCTCTTCTTAATCTCTTAATGAAGTCTTTCTATACACACAGCTTTTATTTTAATAGGTCCCACACTCATCTATGTTACCTACAAAGGAGTTTTTCCTTTGTTATTTCTGATAGTCCTTGCTCTAGGGCTCCTAGTTTTGTCCCAATTTTTTCACTGATGACCCTGATACACTTTGGATTTTACATTTAGATTTTTAATCCACATTAAATTTTATGTTTTTTTTCCATGGAGTGAGATTTAGGTCTCGATTCATTCTTCTGCAAAGATGTATCCAGATTTTCCAATACTATTGAAGAAGGCCTCTCCTTCCCATCTAATGCTATTAGAGTCTTTGTCGAAAATCAAACTTTTGTATGCAGATGCTTTTGTGTCTGGGTTTTCTGTCCTGATCCATTGGTATGTGGATATATAACAACACAGGCTGTTTGGACAACTGTGGCTTTATAGTGAGTTTTGAGGTCAGATAGTGCAAGACCACCTACCATGGATTCTCGAGTATAACCCGCCTCAAATATCAGTTGAGACACCTAATTTTACCACAAAAGCTACTTTGAAAATGTGCTGAAAAACTTGACTTATACATGAGTATATATGATAGTTTGTTCTTTGCAAGGAGTTCTTTGCCTATCCTGGACTTCTTCCTACTCGCTATGAAGTTGGTAATCATTTTTTTTCCATTTCTTTGGAGAATGTTGCTGGAACTCGTTTTGGCATACATTGAATTTGTAGATTGCTTTAGGTAGAATTGGAATTTTTCACAATATTGAGTCTTCTGATCCACAAATATGAAATATACTCATATTTGTATGTGTCCTACATGGTGTCTTTTTGTACTGTTCTATAGTTTTCTTTGTACAGGTCTTCCTTTAATTTGTTTAGGCTTATCCCATGTATTTCAGCTTTTGTGTGGCTATTGTGATTAATACTGATTCCTTGATATCTTTTTTGGTATTATCATCACTATTATATAGGAATCCAGTTTCTCAGCTTGTTAATCTTGTGTCCTGCAACACAATGAAACCCCTTTTTTGTTCTCAGCAATCCTATTGTGGATCTCTTAGGATTCTCAATATATAAAATCATATCATCTGGAAATAACAAAAGTTCCACTTCTTCTTTTAACAATTAAACTCCCTTGGTATCTTTCCATTGTTTTGTGCTACTGGCTAGAATTTCAAAATTTATTCTACATTGTTGAATTAAAATAGGGATATGGGACATCCTTGTCAAGTTCCTTGTTCAATGGAAATATTGCCAGTGTTTCCCTTTTAATGTGACCAGGTTTTAACATGGGACAGCATTGCCGGGGCAGGTGGTGGTGGTGATGGTGGTGTAGAGAGGATATTTTTCCTTCCCATTCTCCATTCCCTAACTCATTGTGCATTCTTTCTAAAAATCGGGACCTTTTAAAAACACTGTGGGATGGTGGGGGGAGCGTTGGAGGCGGGGACAGGGACCGTTTGAGATCGGGACAGTCCGGCCAAAAGTGGGATGTCTGGTCACTTTAAATATTGGCTATTTGTTTTGGGCTATATGTCCTTTATTTTATTGAAAATTTTCCCTTCTAACCCTGTCTTCTTCATTAGCAATAGTTATTGGATGTTATAAAATGCTTTTTCTGTAACAGTTTATCTGATCATGTGATCCTTGTCCTTTCTTTTGTTGACAGGGTCGGGTTAGATGAGTCATTTTTCGAATGTTGAACCATTCCTGCATCACTAGTATGATCACACGTAGTCATGATTAATTATTTTTTTGTTCTCACGTTTGATTCTATTGGGCAAGATTTTGCTGAGGATTTTTGCATCTATGCAAAATATGAGCGATATCACTCAGTAACTGTCTATCTTTGTGGGGTCTTTGCCTGCTTTTGATACCACAATTATGTTGGCTTCATTGAATGAGTTTGGGAGGCTGGTTCACTCTCTATGCTCTGCAAGAGTTTGTCTAGGATTGGTTTCAGCTCTTCTGTGAATACTAGTAAGAATTCTTCTGTGAAGCCATCTGTATCAGGGCTTCTTCTATGTTGGGAGTTCCTTAATAACCTTATCTATTTCGTCTTTTGCTATGGGTCTCTTCAAGTTCTTCATGTTCATATGTATTAATTTTGGGAGAGGGTGGTTTTCTAGCTAGTTTCCCATGTCTTCAGGATTGTTGAATTTGTTGAAACAGTCGTGGAGAGTACTGCATTACTAATCTTTTTATTTTGTTGTGTTCACCTGTGACTTTCCCTGTTCCATCACTTCTTCTAGGTATTAACGCCTGTTGCTTCTTTTCCTTTGTTAACTTGGCTAACATTATCAGTTTTGTTGGTTATTTCAAAGAAGCAACATTTTGCTTTGTTGATTTCTTCCCACTGCTCTTCTGTTTACTAGTTTATTTATTTTGGCTATATTTTTTATGATTTTTTTCTTATTTTCTAATTGCAGGAGGTGCTGAGTTAAGGTGCCGACCATGACTTTCCTCTCTTTTTTGATGTTTGCATTTACTGCAATCCAGTGATCTCTGATAACTGCCTTTGCTGTTTCCAGTCCCACAGATTTTGTTATATAGCGTTGTCATTCTCATTGTTTTCTAGGAACTTCCTCATTTCCTGTCTTTTTTGTGTTATTACCCATTTTTTTAAATGTGTGTTGAGTCTCCAAGTGTTTATCATTTTTCGTGGTTGTTGTTCTTTTGCTCATTTCTAACTTTATGGCATCGTGTTCAGAGAAGACGCTTTGAATCATCTCTATGTGTTTAAATGTTCACAAGCTTGCCTTATGTCCCAGCATACATGGTCTATTTTAAAATATGAGCCCTGGGTGATGGTGAAGACTTGTTTTTGTTTTTTTTTTAATATTGATTGGAGAGCTCTGGAAATGTGTAGGAGGTTGAGTTTTTCAATTGTGCTGTTCAGCCTTTTTGTTTCTTTATTTAATTTCATCCTTATTGATCTTTCTTTAAGAGAATTTTTATTGAAATCCTATACTATAATTGCTGATCCAGTGATTTCTTTTTTCTTTCCTTGAGGATTTGGTTGATGAATTTTATTGGGCACCTTTATGTTTACTATGTTTATGTGTTCTTGGTACATTGATACCTTGAACAATATGTAATTCCTATTCTTATATCTTGTTACATTATGTACCTTGAGGATTATTTTGTCAGAGTTAATGTTGCCACCTCTGCTTTTTTTTTTTTTAATCTGATTAGTTTGGTACATTGTTTACCACCCTTTTACTTAATCTAACTTTTGTCTGAGTTTGAGCTGTGTCTCTCTAAGGTGGGTGATTGATGGATTTCTTTTGTCTAATCCAATCTGCTACTCTTTGTCTTATAATTGGTATGCTTAGTCCATTAACATTCAGTATAATTAAATCTGAATGTAGATTAGTCACTGACATATCCTACTTTCTAATCTGCTTTTTCCCCTTTCTATAGGGTTTGTGACTGTGTGTGTGTATGTGTGTGTTTGTGTGTGTGTGTAATTTATTCATGTTTTTGTTTCTTCACTAGCTCTCTAATATTTTGGGTACTATTTTCAGGGTGTTGTTTTCTGTGTGGTGGTAATCTCTGTAGTAGTTTCATATTGTGTGTTGCAGTTTTTGACTTTCTGTTCTTAAATAACTGGAAAGTATTTTATTTATTTTTGTTTTTTAATTATCTAAATGGTTCCTTATTAATGAAAACTTTTATTTCTTCTTCAAATTTGATGGAGACCATTGCTGGATAAAAGGTTTCTGCGTTGCCATTGTCTCTTTCACCTCTTGTAAGCTGTTGCTTCTGCTCTTTTTGGCATGGTCTCTGTTTAGGGGTCTATCATTATGGAGGACTGCTACGTCTGCTCTAGCTGCTCGCATGTATGATTCTCTACTTTTTCTTGAGTTAGGTATTTTGATGACAATATGGCTCAATGGCTGTTTTGGGGGGTGGGGGTTGGGCTTGGGGGTATGTAAAATAATTGGTGCTCTTGCTACTCCTTGAATGGTTATCATGTCCTCCTTTTTGTCACTTTTTAAAAATATCAAAACTCATTTTTTCTTATGTCTTATTTTAAGCACACTGATCATATTGTTGAGGTATTTCTTAACCAATGCAGACTTCAGTCATGTAAAGTGTGCTCGAGAGCACGAGCGATGTCTCTACTTCTGGAAAGACATCCAGGGACAGTTGTATCCTGTGCAATAGCATTGCAGTGAGTTGGCATTGACTCAATGATAGTGAGTTTTTGCTTAATTATATATTTCAGAAGCTTAATGTAAGCTTCTAAGCTTTCCTGGTAGGTCACTTAAGCTATGGGACCAAAAGTTTCAAGGTTTTATATCAAATAAAAGTGAAAAAATAAGCAAAAGTTTGAAAATAAAATTGAAAATCATAGATATTTCTGTTTACTACAGTTGGAATCAGAATCACATATTTTTCTATGTCTTAATTACTAGTATAACCAAGTACATTTAAATATTTTTAAACTATTTTGTTGGGGGCTCATACATCATTTTTCACAATACATAAATACATATATTATGCCAAGCATCGTCACATGCCTGCTGTCGTCATCATTCTCCAAATAGTCACTTTTCCACTTGAGTCTTTGACATCAGCTTCTCATCCTTACCGCTCCATTCTTGCTCCCCTCCCCCACAACCCCTCAATGCTTTATAAATTATTATTGTTTTGTCATATCTTACACTGCCCGATGTCTCCCCTCACCCACTCCTTCAATATCTGTCCTCCCAATAGGAGGTTATGTGTAGATCCTTGTAGTTGGCTCCCCCTCTCTACTCCACCTTCACTCCACCCATCCAGTAGCTCCACTCTTACTACTGGCCCCAAGGGGTTCATCTATCCTAGGTTCCCCATATTTCCACTTCCCATCTCTACCATTGTACCTCCTCCAGTCCAACTGGATTTGTAAGGTAGAATTGGGACTATGATAGTTGGGGGTAGGAAGCATTCAGGAACTAAAGGAAACACAGACATGTACATATGTAAATAAAATCATATATTATAAGGAGGGAATAAATCTAGGTACATATATTTACAGGTTTAGTATTAAGGTAGAAGATGGACCTTGGACTCCACCCAGGCACTCCCTCAACGAAAGAATACTTCATTCTATTATTCGGTATTCCATGGTGCTCACTGGCCCAATGCAATCACTGAAGTCAGATATGTTCACAAGCAAATGTGGTGAAGAAAAACGATGGTGCCCCGCTATCAAAGGATATAGAATCTGGGGTCTCAAAGCCTGAAGATAAACAAATGGCCATCTAGCTGAGAAGTATCCAAGTCCACACAGAAGAAGTGGCCATGAGGTGTCAAAAGGAGCAAGCCTCAGGCATCAAACAGGAAAAAATAGTACATATAGATTTTAAAAGTTTTAATTCTATGAGGCATTCTAGTACCTTTTTTTCTTTTTTTCCCTAATCACTATTTACCATGGGATATTTATTGACATGTTAGTCTCTATTGGGAATGCCAAATAAGTTATGTAAATTTTAAGACGGAAGCAAGACTGACATACTACAGAGATTTCAAGGAAACTGCCTTGAAGCTGAAAAATGAAGATGGCAATAATTTATCCCTCAAGTCCCAATACTGGCCATAATATAAGCATTTCATGTGATGAGTGAGCAAAATAGTCATAACGACTACCCTATATACTTGAGTATAAGCCAACCTGAATATCAGCTAAGGGGCCTATTTTACTATAAAAGCTGCATTAAAATGTGCAGAAAAAGTTGGCTTATACATGAGTATATATGGTACATGAGTATAGTGCTATTGTGGACTTGGACTAAGAGGGGATGAAAGTGTTCAGTATATAAAGAATAAATTTGAATCTACTTTTTTACTCTCTCAAAGACTGATAAGACAAAAACTTAGTTGAGCAAAAGTAATGTATTACAATGGAGCCCAGAATATTTTAAGTCCATATAATGGGGGAAAGAGAGCAGATTTAGTGAAGTATGCAGTTGTTTCATTAGGTTGGTATCAAATGCTTCAACTCTTGAATCTTTTAGAAAAGCCAGAAGAATCACATACACAGGGACATACAATATTAAGTGGGACAGTATAAATACCTATTTGTACTGGCTGGGAACCAGGGTACATGCTTATTTACCTTGGATATATTTAAAGACTAATGGACATAAGTAAGCTTCATAGATGGCCAAGAACATAAAATACAGGTTTTGAAAATTAAATATATATGATATGTGAAGAAATGTAAGGTTTGTTTATTTGTTATATTGGGTATTTAAGAGAAAAGTCTTTGAATAGCAGTGTACAACACTCAGAAATCTTAAAATAAAAATATTGTAAATTTTTAAATGTAAATTTGAAATATTCATACAGTTAATGTTAAGAAGAAACTAAAAGAACATTCACAATAACTAATAGACTCCAAACCCACACTGACGATGAGTCAGCTCTGAATAATGATTTTCTGAGTCTGTGCATTTCTAGGAACCAAAGACACAGCCTTGCCTTTTCCTGCACAGCGACTGCTGGGTTCGCAACACCAGCCTCATGATCGGCAGCCCTATATTCAGTCTCCTGCAACATCATCTCTTGGGCAATTGCTACATTCCAGCACAATGCTCAGTCCTCTGCACCATCTTCTCCTGGGCAATTGGTACATGCCAGCACAATGCTCAGTCCCCTGTACCACCATCTCCTGGGCAATTGCTACATGCCAGCCCTCCACTAATTTCACTGTGATTTGCAGGGGAGTCAATTCCTACGATGGGTGACCCCATGTGTGCAGAATAGAATTGCTCCATAGGTTTTTCAAGGGCGTAACCTTTAGGAAGCATGTTGCCAAGCCTTCCTTGCTAGGAGTTCTCAGTGACTTCAGCTTCAGTCTCTTGATTTTGTCAAGTCCAAAATAATTGCTGCTATCTGTAGTCACTTTTCTAACTTACATCTCTCAATAACTGAATTCTCATTCATTTCTTTGAATTGATTCCGACTAGTAGTGACTGTAGCACAGGTATAACTGCCTCTATAACTTTCCTACACTGTAACATTATTGGAGTAGAGAACATTATTATATCTTTCAGGCAGAGTGGTTGCTACCATATTTTTTGAACCATAAAATGCATGTGACCATAAGATACACCCAGTTTTCAGAGCAGGAAAACAAGAACAAAATATTCTGAATCAGATAGTACCAGTATATTAAAATGGTCTGGGGCATCATACCTTAGCAGCAGAAAAACACACCCTCATTCCACCCCCCCACCCCCACTTCAGGGGGTTGGGAACGGTGCATCTTTTGATCCCACGAACACTGTAATTCCTAACTGCTAAACCTTTGGCGAGCACCCCAGTACATGATCCCTACACCACCAGGGCTCCTAACAAACAACTCAGGTTTATAAAATTGTTGTCAATCTTAGAGAGATTTGGTAAATGCTTACCTAGACACGTTGATTTGTTCCTATTCACACAGTCAGTTAGTAAGTTTACAGTGTAACAAGATTATATGTAAAACTATTGTTTGAAGGTGCCGGCCCATGGATTCCAACTTACAGCAACTCCATGAACCACAGAATAAAGCACTGCCTCCTTCTGAGCAATGCTCCCCATTGTCATTATGTGGAGCCCTCTGTTTGCAGCCGCAGTACAGTCTAGAACTAGGTGCCCTTAAACAGTGCTTCTTGAAATTTGATTAGCACATGGAACTAGTAGGGTTCTTGCTAAAATGCAGATTGGTAAATCTAGGTTGAAACACAAGGTTCTGTCTGTATTTCCAACAAATCTTCCTCTAATAAAACACTGTAAAAAGCAAGGCTAGAGAAGTGTCTTCTTTTTATGTTGAGGGTGCATCTTTGCCCTCAAGTGGTCTTGGGAGCTACCCAGTCTTGCTCCTGGAGAGCCGCTGCTGGATTTGAACTGCCAAGCCCATGGGCTGCAGTCTGGCACTCAACCACAACACCACTGGGGCTCAGCCCAGAAATGTCTTCTTATTACTAATGTATACCACTTTCATGTGGAAGTTAAAGGAAATATAAGTAAAATTTATGCAAATAGTTACCATAATGAAATTCTATTATATGCTTGTAAAAGGTTGTCAACAAGTACTACTAGGATGGTTTTAATATATATTATTGTACATTATGTATAATACTATATTGTATGTTTATATAAGATACTGAGTATGTATGTATATGCATATATATATATACATATATAGAGACACATACATATATTCTACACTCAGTGGATGTTTATCTACGAACAACTGCCATTACTGAAAGGATAAATTTTGTATCATCTAAATATACAATTTTCAAATTAAGGTTAATTTCAAAATTTTAACCAAGACCAAGGATACGTCTTCTCAAATTCTTTAAACTTTGTAATAAATTTACATAAAGGATGACCCACTTACAAGAGGGTGAAGACACATTATTCATTTTAAGAAAGACTGGGGAAATCACAAAAATAAACTATGAAAGTGAAGACTGTTAACCTGGACAGATTAAGTCCTCTTAAACATGATTGTAACAAATGAAAATTATCTTGTGGTGCAAACAATGACAAGGAACTATCTTTGGAGCACCAATAAAATCCAGAGGAGTGACATTCAGAACAATGGCTTCCAAGAATTTCTGCTGTTATATGGTTCTAAATTTAACATAGGCATGTCAGTTCAGAAAAATTAGACTTTAAAATAAAGTGTTTGATTGAATGAGAAGAATAAAAAGGGGTATAGCTACACAAATCATGAGCATCACTTTTACACTGTCTTACAACATTAATGAGTCAAATTAAATTAAAGGACAGTGAATATTTGGGGAATAAATGTGATCAAACCAATGAGTCCAAAATGGCCTCATCTCCAGCTTCTTGGGAGCTTGGGTGGTGGGGGTAAAGAGAAGGACATGAGAGGTTCAATGTCAGGACTCAGCATTATCTTTGGGGTGCTGCCATTTACCTAACTATGCTGATGCCTTGCACCATGCCTTGCAATGAAGTCATTGGAGCTTCAAATCCTCAAAGACTTCCTATTCTACCCTGAGTTCTGTTTAAAGGGATTCCAGCACATCCAACAGGGCCACAGATGATCTACTTCCATTTAAAAAATTTTATTATGTGAACATGTGCCTGAAAATATCTTAAATGCAACATTGTTTCTAGTACTCAAAAATAAAATGAATTTCTTCATCGATTGCATTTTATCGTAGGAGGCTGTTAAAATAAAATATAGTAAGCCCAACATGGACATATTGTTTTTGTCAGGAGTCAAAAGATCAATTTTGATTCATTTTGGCTCCATGTATCAGTGTAAAACTACCTCATAATATTTTAAAAGCTTTAATCTTTGAGGCAACCAAAACTGTCTCTCAGAGGTGCTGATGAAGTTGAAGTACCAATCTTTTAGTTTTAGTGACTGAATTCTTAACTTTCATATTTTCAGGGTTTCTTAATGAAGTATTAGACAATTTTTAAAAAGATGAGGCACTAAAAAAATGAGCTCATTGACTAATATCCATGTTTGCTTTGTAAGCCTAGTGACTCTGTTTTGCTAATGTCTGTAAAAATAGTGTTGATATGCCATATTTCTCACACAGCAGTTCCTTAATATTCAATAAAATATTCAATGTTGCATGAAAGAATAACTAACTTCTAAGACATGTTATTGAATAAATTAACATCCATATTTTATGTTTTGTTTAGTCTTTTGCAATTTTGGCAAATTTGAGTAGAAAGAATTATATTTTCATTTTATGTTTCCTCTATCATTTGACAATTTACCATATCATTTTGCTGCTTTTTAGAAAGTAAAATCAGGTAAGATATATAAAAGGAAACAGAAATATCAAAAAGTTAGCATGTTAGTTTTTTATTCTGTTTATTTTAGTGTAAAGCCTTCAAGCTACCATATTGAGCCAAAGATAAATTCAAATTCCCTATCAAATGTTTTTCACATATTGTATATTTATTTAAAACTATACAAAATTCAAAGTAACCTGTTGTCATAAAATAAACTTAATTGAATTTGTTTACACAACTGTATCAAAAATATTTCATATCCATTTTGTTGTTAGATGTTGTCAAGACAGCTCCAATTCACATTGATCCTATTTACAAATGAACTGCCTAGTCCTGTGCCAGGCTCACAATTATTTGTCTGTTGGAGTCCATAGTTGTAACTGCTGTGACCATCCATGTCTTTAGAGACTTTCCTTTTTGTTATTGTTTTTAACCTTCTACTTTACTATGCATAATGTACTTTTCTAGGGACTGATCTCTCATGATAATCTGTGTAAAACTCTTGACAAAAAAATCTCAACATCACATTCTGGCTGTATTTCTTTCAAGACAGATTTGTTTGTTCTTCTGGCAGTCCGTGGTTACTTTTAATATTATTTACCAGGCTGAGCCCCTGTGGCGTAGTGGTTGTGCGCGGGACTGTGGCCCACTGGGATGGAGGTTTGATTCCAGCTCCACGGAGCAAAAGCTGGGCCTCCTACTTCCACAACCAGAGGGTAGTGATGCCCCCCCCCCAAATATTATTTACCAACCACTCCCCCCACCCCCAATTCAAATGCTTCCCTTCTTTCTCAGGCTTCCTTGTCCACTGGCTGACTTTCACATGCACCTGAGTGGACTGAAATACCATGGCCTAAGGCTGACCCACCCTAGTTTTCGAAGTGACACATTTAACCTTCCACACTTTAAAGATGTCTGTGCAACGGGTTTGCTGGATGCAATATATTGTTTTGTTTTTATGACTGTTGCTTATATGAGAATGGATTGCAGATCTAAACAAAATTAAATCCTTGACAACTTCATTTTTTTTTCATTTATTATGTTTCTGTCTACCATTTCAGTTGTGAAGACCTTGGTTTTCTTTACATTGAGTTGTAATTCATTCTGAAGGCTGCAATCCTCCACATTTAAATCCAAAAGTCTTAAGTCCTCCTCACTTTCATCAAGTAAGTTTGTGTCATGTGCATATCACGAATATTCAAAACCAAGTATTTCTCCAGTCCTAATTCCATGTACTTCTTCAGATAGCTCAATTTTCAGGTTATTTGCTCTGCACATAGACTGACTAAATATGACAAAAGAAAACAATTCTGATCCCTACCTTTCCTGATGGTAAGGCAGACAATATTCTCTTGTTCCATTTGCACAACTGCCTCTTGTTCCATGTAGAGTTTTCACAATGAAGTTTTCACAATGAACTTCTTTCTTCAGAATGAGCCCAAGTGGGGATCTCTTTCATGTAGTTTTCTTCCAAATTCCTTGCCCAAGACAAGTGAATGCTTCCAGAGGGACATTTGTAGGGGAGGAAATATGATAATATCAGATACAAGTTGGCTATGTGACTGAGGATGAGGGGCTTAGAATGCCAGATAATTTTAAGGAAAAACTGGTTAACTACACAGGGACCTCTGGTAATTGGACCACTGCTGGCAGTCCGGACACTGAGAAAAGCGGTCAGCTGCCTGACCTCTAGTAGCATGGCTTCTATTTAATTTAGAAGGCACCTTTTTATTTGCCTAAATTTGTCATCCACCCAACACTGTACATATTTTTAAGTCATATTCATTTTCATGAAGTCAGCTATAATTTTTTAAAACCTACTTGTCAGTGTAAAAGAAAAGAGCCCAAATTATAACTGTTACTTGAGTTTTTGCAATACAGATTTCTGTGAAATCTTTATTTTATATGAATACTATCATATACAAATCATCTGAAATAAGGTGGTCACAAAGATTTACATTAAAGCTTTGTAACTGAACCATTAGAAATAAACAAAGATTTTCAATTCCTCAAGCTCACTTAGAAGCAGTTAGACTAGACAACCATGGGAATACAATTTAACTGTGCCAACCAGATGTTCTGTGAGAAAAAGATGAGGAGAGACAGCTGCTCCAATAAAGAGGTACCCCCTGGACACCTTTTATAAAGTCCACAGCAGTCAGAATGAGCTCAGTGACTGTGAGTTTGTGTTTTGGGGGAGTTTTTGATAAAGTTAATAGTTTTTTTCAAGTGTGTCTAGAATTTATCACTTTCAGCCTGCTATGCTTTATATTTTTTAATGAATATAGATTCTCAGACCCACTCTTAGCTGACTGAATCCTATGGGAGAGGGAAGAGCCTAATGGCTTGCATTTTGAAAGATTCGGCCTCTCCTCAGTCCAACCTTCCATCTCTCAAGATTCTATAGCCTGCTGTTTTTGCACATTTTTATTATTATAAATTCTGGTAAAAGCTATGACAAATTACTTTAACTTGCCCATCAGTATGGTAGTATTATTGTAATAAAATAGTAATAAGATAAAACAATTGTGTCAACACTAACTTACAATTTTATATGTCCTTTTGTGTATGGTACAATCACATTCAAAGTTAGATTTGGGGTTTTTTTTCCTCAGATATTTTCATTCAATTTCTAACTTTGATACCTACCCCATGAAATTTCTTATGTATTTGTGTATATTTTAAATGGAAATTTCAATGATCATCATTTAAGGTTACTGGTGACACCAGTGCTTTCTATTTCCATACTTTTCTGTTTAGGCGGTTGCAGGTGTGTCAGTTTCTGTCTACAGCTCCAAGTGCCCAGTGCCCTCTGCTTTCCAGCTGTGCCCAGGAAGTACATAATCCAGGTGCAGAAGGGTGCCACTGCAGAGCTATTTCAGGTGGCCTCATGAGGGAGGCAGTGACACTTTCCATAAAGTGAGTAGTTGTGAACATTCCAACATGATAGACAGGATTGCTTTCCTGTTGTTACCTTGATCGCAGGTTTGTGGCCCTGCAGGCATGGGTGTTGCTGAAAGCTTCATGGAGTGTCTGGATGATTCAGAGAGAACATGGCATTTGAAGCAAGCTATCCATGAAATTTCTGGGAATATTAATTAGAATGTGGATAATTATAAGAAAAGTTGGGAATATGAGAGCAGCTTTTTGTGTTTTCCTAACTCTAATATGACTGATATAGAGAAATTAGACTGGTGTTTGAGAAGAGCACACAAAAAACAATTATGATCTTTCATCAGAAAAAGGCATCTAAATGGATGAATGCAAGGCATATTTTATATGCACATCTATATACTTACAAAATTCATATTTTTTATTTTAATTTTGAAATGTAAATTTTCAGATTTGCTTTGAGCATACATCACTAATGATCACAGTGGCGACTGTGACTGTATTTTGCCATTACTCATGAAGATTTAGTTTGGGGTATATACTTCATTTCCGGGTACCATAGCAGGTTAAGCACTGGGCTACTGACAGCAAAGTCAGCAGTTCAAATCGCACCATTCTGTGTGCCACCATAACGATTTACAGGCTCAGAAACCCTAGCGAGTAGTTCTACTCTGTATGTAGGACAGGCACGGCAGTGGGCTATTTTGAACTTGTGAGCTAGCTACTTGGGATTCATTGAATAGTAAATAAAATAATATGTGTAGGCCAAACTTACTGATCTGTACAGTAACTAAATTGACACTTCCTCCATTTATAGCACTCTTATTTCACTGAAGTAGAGGTGCGAGGAATCATTTTAACTAAACTTGAAGGTTAGATATTGAAACTCTTGTCTGTAAGTCACCAGGAGTGAGTCATCTAGGAGTTTCTCAAAAATGAGGAACTTCTTGAATCACCCCAGACCTATGAATGCAGATTCTGTATTTTTATAAAAAATGCTAACTGGTTTGCATGCTCATCATAATTTCATTGGTAAAATTAATCATACTAGATTTATTCAATATATTATTTCTGCCACCAAAAAAGAACTTACAATTTAATTCACTAGGCTTTATGGCACTCCATAACCTGGGAGTGAAATTGCACAGCCAAGTTGTGATCAGTACAAACCTTTCAGATATAGGCATTTCTCAGAAGCTTATGAACAAACTATTGTTTTTGTCTATTGTTGTGAAAGAATCCTTTTAATATTATGATACTTATCAAGTTAATTAGGTTTTGTGATCTTTAATTTTTAATTTATACAATGGAAATTCCAACTTGGCACTCTCAAGTCTATAAGTTTGGTACTAGCCCATAAGTCCTGCTTTGCACTCATACATTCACAACTAATGATGCAGAATGCAGGAATATCACAGGTTGATGGGAGCAGTCATATGGATCCAATAGCAGTGACCACACCAGAGGGCTGTGACATCAATCAGAGTCAGCCAGCAAGAAGGAAAGACAGAGTGAGAGGAGGCTCCCACGACCTTCTTTATGAAAAGAGGGAGACACCATGAGACTGTGATCTGACTGACAGGTTGACTACCTCCTCTACACTTTCATCTATCACCAAGTGGACATGAACTTATGTAACTACCAGAGATGGCTATGTACACTTACTGGTTTTTTGTTGTATTTTTTTACTACAAAGCCATCTTCAATGATCAGAATAAATGGCAGAAAAGCAAAAAGAGTAAATAAGTGTGAAAATAAGTGTGAAAATAAAATACTCTATGAAATTCTTCATATAAGGCATAAAGAAGTAATTTTTGTCCCCAATACCTCACGGCAGTCTTTCCTCCTATGATGTTAAAGGAGAGACAGAGAGAGAGAGAGAGAGAGAGAGAGAGAGAGAGAGAGAGAGAGAAGAAAAGGAGAGAAAAACCACAAAACAAGGTAAAGGCCAGACTAGTGAAGACACACTGTTAATTAGCTATAATATCAGTTTTCTTTTTTAAAAATCATTTTATTGAGGGCTCTGACAGCTCATATCACATGATCATGCACTCCAGAGAGACCAGCCTGCTGTCTCTGAGGTTTGCCCAGTTTGGCGCAGGCAGCATGAGACACAGGCACAAAGCTGCAGTTTGCATTTCTTAGAGCACCCTTCATCCCAAAAGTGCAGCCCATACCTGGAAAGATAGCTGGAAGGATCAAAGAAAAAAAAAACATAAAAGAGATAGAACTTTTTTCAAGAAAGTCTTTTTCTTCTCTAAAGGAAATTTACAGACAGAGTGGTTGTACTTGAGCTAAAGGGGATAAGATTCACTTGGTATATTGACTGTTGCATGTCATGAACTTACCTCTTATCTCTTAAATAACATTCGACTTACAATGCATTTTCTAGAATATTTACTTAAAATCAGATTCCTGAAATCAGATTTTTGAAAAATAAGTGTATCCCTAAATTTGAATTAATACCAAAGGAAGAAGAAAAGAAAAAAGCACACACCAAATCTTGCTTGGAAATGCCATTTCAGATATTATTTCATAAAGGATTACATTGAATCAGTATAACTTGGCTATCTTATTTTTAAAAATCAAAAAAGATATAACTACAATTTGCTCTTCATTACAAGGATAATTTTATTTATGTGGCATAGAAAGTGGTAAATATTGTTTAAGACAATATTCGTGTGCCGTCTTACCACAAACTCACCTCCCTCAACCCACTACCATTGTGTCATTCTGACTCACAGAGAGACTGCTGGGCAGAAGGAAGCTTCCCCTGTGAGTTTCAGGGAATATCAGTCTTTCCTGGAGTAGAAGTCCTTGTCCATTTCCCCAGAGATGAGCTGATAGTTTCAACTGCTGACCTTGATGTTAATCATCCTATGCTGAACCCACGATGCCAATAGTAACTGATAATAACAATGATTATCAGCTTATTAGAAAAAAAAACCGAACACATGTTGTATTTCCGTAACGTTCCAGTGGCTTATCATGTGTTGCTTCTGACTTTAACAACAAACATCATAATTTTTAAACGAATGAAGACTATAATTTCAGGAATGAGATGTCACTTGTGTCACGTGGTAGATGGAGAAGTGTTAAGAGATAAATGAGTCGATCACTGGGTCACTGAAATCGTCAACCTCTTTCCGTAAGCCCGATAAGGAGCTGGCGAGGCATAGAGTGCAACCAGCAGCTGCTCTGTGGGAGAAAGAGGAACCTGCCGAATCCCTTAAAGATTGACAGTCAGAAATCCCTGGAGACTCCTCTATTCTGCACTAACTCAAATAGATAACAGCGAACAGTTTTGTTTTCTAATTTTTCGTAGAGTGTTGCTATATACCCCCCCCAAAAAAAAAACCCTAATTGCTAATTACTATCTAACTAATGGCTAAAAACAAATTGAGAATTTTTATATCTCTATCCAGAGATCACAGCATCTTTCCTGGTAGTGCAGTGGGGTAAGACATTGACTGACAACTACGGATAAGGTAGCTAATACTCACCAGACATCCACAGGAGGCTCACGAGACTGTCTACCCTCTTAAAAATTTACACTGTCAGAAACCACAAGGAAAACTTCCACTTCATTCTATACGGTCACTAGAGTTAGAATAGACTCCGTGCCACTGAGTATCATCAAATAAGGAATAAGCATTCAAAAGCACATGTATCTAACCTACCCTCACCCTTCATTGACCTTTAGAGGCAGTGATCAGGTAGATATTAGAGAAAATGAAATTTCCGTTGGGGTGAGGAGTTCTCCAACACGCTAACACATCTAACGGGTCCTTGGAAGTAACTTTGGGACCGTTGAAAATATTAAGTACAGACTCACAGACAGAGGGGCACAGGGGCTCCTTGTACCATGTCAGGACAGAGAGAGGGAATAAGTTTTCTAATGAAGATAATTATATATATATATATACATATGTATATATAACAGTCTTTCATAGGCATGCATGTCATACAGCTAACATAGGGCATAATTAGTAGGTACTATTATAAGTGGGTACCATAATAAACCAGCAATGAGGTGAGTCTTTGTCTTGACCTAGTGCTGCTTGATGCCAGTCCCCCCTGAGCCCTCCAAAAAGATGTCAAAATAGAGTTTGCTACATTTTATGTTGCATTGGCTATAGAACCTGATTGGGTTTATCTACAGAAAATCTTTAGGCATTGTGAATAATCAGACACAAGAATGATTCATCTCATATGATAGCTTCTTTGTGACAGTTCTTTTATGGGAGTTTATTGGAGGGACTGTGTCCAATCATTAAATATTAAGATTTATTTATGTCTAATAACTTTGAGAGTCTTTCTCCACCAGAGTCTAATTTTCAGACTCATAATTATGAGCATGGATGGTGTAACTGTATTATATTCTCATTCAGACTCTGTTTACCACAAATTTCTATTAGCACCATAGAATAAAATGAATCTAAAATTAATCAATCGATCATTTTAGCTTATGTATCATCACTCTTGCATGTTTCTTCTACAACTGTAGCATTATGTTGTTGTTCAATGTCATCAAGCAGGTTCATGTTCGTAGCAACCCTGTGCACAACAAAGCAACATTATCTGGTCCTCCACTATCCTTGCAGTTGTCTCTATGATTTGGCCCATTGTTTCAGTCACTGTGTCAATCCATCTTGAGAGTCTTCCTCATTTTCACTGTCCCTCCTTGTGACTAAGCATGATATGCTTTCCAAGGACTGACTATTTGGACAAGGTGTGCAAAGTATCTGAGTAGTCTCACTGTCCTTGCCTTTAAAAACATTCTGGCCATACTTCTTTCAAGACAGATTTATTTGTTCTTTTGGAGGTCTATACTTATATATTCTTTGCAAACTCTATGATTCAAACACATTGAGCCTTCTTCTCTAGTCCTTTTCATTCAATATCCAACTTTCACATGCATATATAAGGTAATTTAAAATACCATACTTGGTTTGGGTCAGACACACCTTGGTGTTCAGTATATGTTTGCCAACAAATAGAATAAAATACACAAGTTTTTTCTCTTAGTGGTATAGAGAGTTTCTGGGTAAGAAATCTTCATTGTCCAGAATAAAATAAATAGAAGGGAAGTATACTAATTGTCATTAGGTCAATGCCAATTCCTATAGGCTATAGGATATGAAACTGTGAGTTTTCAATACCCTTTACAAAGAGAGAAAATCTCATCTTTCTCCCAGAGAGTTGGTAGTGATTTTGAACTGCTTACCTGACAGTTAGAATTCCCATCACTGCAGAACCTAATATCAATATTCATCCAGGAATAGAGGGAACGATTATTAAGTCTCTGGGTGAATCCAGTGGTTAAGGTGCTTGACTGCTAACTGAGAAGTTGGAGACATAAGTCTTTCAGAGTACCTTGGAAGAGAGAACTCACAACCTAACTTTAAAAAAGCAATCCTTTTAATTGCGCTTACAAATCCTACCTTAATACAATCCCATTATATATGGAGCACATTTTAGGAGCACAGTATAACTCTGACACCATGGCTGCTATGAGTTGGTATATATTTGATGGCCATATTTTTCAAACCTATTTTTTTGTTTTAAACATATTATAATAAATAAATGCTTAAATATTTAAGAAATATATGAGTAATTAAGTATCAATTGTAACAAGAAAGATAAAATATGATGATTTTTAAATGATTGCTCTGACAAAATTCAAGACATGCCTCTTCTGAAACTTTAAATTGTGTTTAAAGAATCCTACTTTCAGTTATCTTTTTTCCTGCAGACTTTTCCATTGTTTACAAATTTTTCTTTCTTTGTTTTAATTGTTTTTTAATGACATTCAAAACTTGCATAGGGCAAAGAGCTTCCCAATTCACTTGAATACAAAACCAAAGCAATATTTTGCAGAACTGTAAAATGATTATGAAACAGACTGTTATTTTTAGTAGTTTTATTGAAATATAATGAATATATGAAACAATTCAATCATATTAAGAAGAGCTTTACAATCATCACCACTATCAAAACACTTTCTTCCTTCTTTTTCCCATGGCTATCGCCCTCCACCAAACACTCGCCCTCTGGCCACCACTTATGCCCCCTGAGAATTATTGATCCAATAACTGTCTCTGTAGCGTTGCCTGTCCTGAATTACCTATACAGAAGAACACAAAAAAATAAGGAAAAATTAACTGAAAACCTAAAAACATCCAGCAACAATGAGCAAATAGAAAAAAGAAAATTTTTGATTGAAAAGAAAGCAGAGAATATTTTAAAAATTGGAATAAATTTAAAATGGGTCCAAAAAGTAGATTAAATGACAAGATGTTGTAGTCCAGTCTAATTACTCCTATAATTAACTACTTTATAATGTCCTCTTTCTGATATTGAGGTTATTAGCATATATAGACTGGTCAGAGAACTTCATTGAAGACCCAATCCATGTGGGGACCAAGCAAATGGATTTGGGGATTCGCTCTATCATCCATAGCATTCGGGAAAGCAAGGCATTTCAAATTTGAGTTCTGATACCATTATCTCCTCTGGATTTGGGTTTTATTATTTACAATCCTTGGATCACACAGGGTGGTGTGTTTCTTCTGAGTAGATGCAGCTGTTCCCTCTCTTAAATGGTTTCTTGTTTTATGATGAAAAGACATAAATCAGACAACATGTCCTGATTTTAATACATGCAATATTTTCTGCTCTCGTCAAATGATTGAGTCTTGGTTTATGCACAGTTCCACTTGAAGACAATGAGTTGTTCTGTAATTCCCATTCTTCCCAGTGGTATCCATAATTTATTATAATTTATAGTAAATATCTTTACATATTAAAAAGCACATGAAAGTGTCTTTTTAGTATTTTTTGCTTTTGTGCAATATGCATCTGGCATCTGAATCCAGCTCAATCTATTCACTTATCTGAATCTCACTGTTGCCTGCATATCTACTATTGCAAACATTTTAAGTGACCTTCAGCAAAATTGCACCTGCCCTTCAGTGGAAGTGTTTCCCCAGAAGGATGATGGATAATATCATTTAACATAGATGATATGTCCAAGGTGAACCAGCGAATTATAAAAAACATAGATGCATGAATGGATTTGGGGCTTGCACTAAATTTAAGGTGATAAGAACAATTAGTTCTTGTGATAAGGCCATACTTGATGACATGAAGCATGAAGCTTGATGACATAATATGAATAATGTCCCCTCATGAAGACATTAATGAAAGCATGGGTTTTTGGCAAAGTGCGGTGAAGAAGCTAGATAGTTCCCTGCTACCAGAAAGAACAGTGTCTAGGTTTTAAAAGGATTTTTTTTTCATACAAACAGCCATCTAAGTGAGGAGTCATCTAATTCCACT
>PVJH01010354.1:0-74103 GCA_004026705.1 Nesogale talazaci
CTAGGAATACAGTGTTGCTGCTATTGTGTGGCCTGGCTTCTGACTCACAGCAACTTTAGGGACAGAGCGGAGGTGCCCTCTAGTACTGAAGCAAAACAAGCTGAAAAGGAAATTTCAAAGGGCAGCTTCAGAAGACGAAGTGAAATATAAGGCCGTGTGCTAAGGCTTAAAAGTTAGAAAACCAAAAAAAAAAAAAAGGAAAAACATGCTCAGTATATCTTAAAGAACTAAGGGGGGGGGGGAATCAAGCCTCTAAGCTGCAATTATGGGAAAAATATTGAATGATATAGGAAGCATCAATCGAAGATGGAAAAAACACATAGGCACAGTACCAAAAAGAACGAGTCAATATTCAACCATTTCAAGAAGTAGCAGATGAGCGAGAACCAACGATACCGAGGGAGACGTTTGACTGTCACTGAGAGCATTCGCCAACAACAAGGTTCCAGCAGTTATTGGACTATCAATTGAGATGTTTCAACAAGCTGACGAAGCACTGGAAACGCTCACTCATCAAGGCCTAGAGATTACCTGGCTCATGAACTGAAAGAAATCTGCATGCGTACCCATTCCAGAGGAAAGCGAGTCAACAGAATGCACATGCAAGTACAAGTTTGCTGAAGATTCTCCAACACAGTTGCAGCAGTACTGGGGGCGTCGCCAGGTTCAGAAGACGTGGAAGAAGCGCTATTGTTGCTGATGTCAGATGGATCTACATGGTACCAAATCAGGAAAGGTGCGTATCAGGGTTGTGTCCTCTCACTATTATTAGTGTCTGCTGAGCAAATAATCAGAGTACCTGGAGTCCATGAAGAATGGCATTGGGGCTGGGGTAAAGCTTATTAGCAACTCGTGACATGCAGGGGACACGGCCTTCCTTACCGAACCTGAAGGGGACTTGAAGCACGCTGAGAAAGACCAAGGATCGCATTCTACAGGATAGATTACAACTCCATGTGAAAAAGAACAGCATCCTCACAGGGACCGTCATGAGAAAGGGATAGAAGATTCAAGTTATTTGAAGGGTTTCATCTTGCTTGGATCCACAATCAGTGCTCAAGAAGATCGAAGAATACATTGCACTGAGTCAATCGGCTGTACAAAACCTCTTTTACAAATAGCTTTGATGGCCTATAACTCATATTTCACACAATTCAGTCTTCAATCCTATTAAGAAGAGTTGTGCAGTCATCGCCACAATCAATTTCAGAATATTTTCTTCTTATACTCATTAACTCCTCATTCCCCGCTGCTATGCCCATAGGTAATTAGCAATCCAGTTACCTATAGATTTACCTATCTGTATTTCATATATAGAAAATCAATATGCAAACATCAAGCAGCCAGCCCCCAAATACCCTCATGACAATAACAAATCTCTTTACAGTGTTGATGGTACTTTGAGCATTATTAAGGTGCCCTGATCCAAGAATGTCATTTTCAATGGCCTCATGTACTTGGGATAGCTGGAAACGGAATAAAGAAGACCTTGGATTATGGTGCAGGCAAAGGTTATTGCCAAGTATTAGGGCCTGCCAAAAGACAAACAAATCTGTCTTGGGAGATGTACAAGGATAGACGTGTCATTGGGAGAGACCAGTTCTTAGAGAAGGATAACTTGCCTAGCAGAAGAACACTGACAAAGAGGAAGGCGCCGGACAAGATGGGTGGATACAGAGGCTGCAACAGTGGGCTCGGACGTAAGAATAACTGTGGGATGGGTGCAGCAATGGGGGTGTGTCATTCTGTTGTACAAAGGGTCGCTTGCAATTGGGACCAACGAGACAGCACTTAACAAGTCTGTGATTTTTCGGGCACAGACCACCAAGTTCTGGCTTCTTCAGAGCCACAGGGGGATTCAAACGGGTTGGCCTTTCTGTTGAACGATGAACAGCCAATTGATTCACAGCTGAAGGATTGGGGCTCCTTAAGATCACAGTGCAGGCTGCCATCAAGTCAATTTCTATGCAAAGTGCCTCTGAACTGCTTAGTTTCTCAGACAGAAAATCTGTCTGCGAGCTGACAGTCACACCTTTCCCTCTCTTGGTTCATCAGCCTCGGCAGCGATGTTAGGTAGGAAAAGCAGCCAGCTTGACATCTGACTCACAGACTTGAACCAGACTAGACTTAATCTTTCCTTCAGCTGAATGAGTCACTTTCTTGATATGAATTGTACACGTTTATATGTAATATATATGAAGTGTGCACATGTGCGTGCGCGCGCACACACACACATTCATTCACTGCTATGCTTCCTGGAGAACCCAACCTAACACTCTTTAATATTGCCATAGTCTTTGCTACTCCACCAAACGACCTTTTTCCTGATGGGTCTAGGGCCAGTCTGCAAACTTTTCAGAAGAGCCAATTTAGTCCCTCGCAACAATTTAAAAATTATTCCAGAGCCCTATGTTTTTTCTATATGTTTTATATACATAACAAGTGAAATCACTATTATCTAAATAACATCCTTTAAATTTTTCAATTTTGCTTCAGTCACACTCATCTGTCCTGGAAAGACTCACAGGTGTGGACACCACAGTTTGCCTATAATTCCGGTCTGCATGAGAAGAAGCTATAGAGGAGACGCCACCATGCACCTTTCAGGGACTGCTAACAGGGTGAATTGCAAGGGCACTCCTGCTGGGTATAAAAAGAAACATCTGAGGAGCAGGAAGGGAGGCGCTCACTGGTAGCTAGAGAAAAGCGGGAAGAGAAGTGTGTCGTTTGGACCTCAGTTCCTTGTGCAGTGAACTCCCGTGATCCCGCTAAACCAGACCAGTGACTGAGTAGCAGCAGCAGTAACAGGAGCCAGAGCCCGAGGCAGAGCGGTGAACCTGCCAGCCCACAGAGCTGACTGCTCCAAGGCAGGAGGCTGGCTTGGGGAAGTGGATTGACTGTGGGCTCTGCATTGGGGGAGCTGGGTTAGCTGACCCACTCAGCTGAAGCAGAGTGCCTCCATGACGAAGCCCACAGCCCAGAGTGGCATGGCCTTTGGGCACTGGCCGCCCTAACAGAGCTGTACGCCATTACTTGACCTAGGTCAGAGCTAGGTTAAGGGGTTGTGTGTGGGGCCGGAGGCAGACCTGCCTGCAGGCGCAGCAAAGATCTTGACGAAACACCTGCATCCTGAGCATTTCTCACTTGACTTGTAACCTGTTAACTTCCCCCAATAAACCCCATTCCTGTGAACTCTGTGTGGCCATGGCAGTCGATGATGGAACCCAGCTGAGAAGGAGAGCGAACCTTCAGAAGGATGGGTGAAGGGTGGAGGTGGGTCTGCGCTCAGTCTCACAGAAGTCAGCCGTCGGTGATGCTGACGTCGTTTGATTGTCCTTCCCCGGGTGGCACAGTGGTCACGCGGAGGGCTGCTGCTAACTCTGGGATCAGCAGTTTGAAAGCACCAGGTGCTCCGTGGGAGAAAGGGCTTTCTGATTCTGCGGAGAGCTAGTCTTGGACATTCACAGGGACAGTTCTACGCTGTCCAACAGGGTCACTACGATTTCAGCGTTGGTCGGCTTGACGGCAGTGCATTTGGCTTCTGTGAAGCTGGAGGAGGCCTGAGTCATACATCATTCTTTTTAGCAGGGTCTCAAAATGTTCGTGGAAAATTTCCATTCTGCTTTCATTACATTTCCCCATGATTTTTTAGGAGCTCCCTTATATACTCATGTGTAGGAGTGAAAAGGGAGCGACTGAAACACTGGCTTAAAGAAAACTCAGGTGATTTTCTCTCTCAAGAGTCTAACGCAATGTTACCTCACATGGGTGATACCACACTATGAGGCTTCTGGAATGACCCCGGGAGATGCAAAAGCAGATACCAATGCTGAATACTAGCGGGAGGGTGGAGGGAGTGAAGTTTTTCTGAAGAGAGGGAAGTAAGTAAGCCAAATAAGTTGGGAAAAGTATGGCCTGGAGTTTCCTAAAGTCATTATGGGTCCAGGCAATATATTTAAAATGTCCTGTGCCTGATAAAACATTCATTTGTACATGATTCCTATGTCCTCGAGAGCTCAGGTAAAGGATGTTTCTGTATACCCATTCTACTACACCAAAGATGTGAAATGGTTATTAGGCAGCAGTGAGTCTGTGGCAGGTTCTGGAAGCAGCACCCTCTGAATGGCAGTGGCATAATACAGTGTGGAAAAATTCCATAGGGATGAATGTGTCACATAGGTGGAGACCTTTGCTTCCATAGACCTATTTATGAAGGTTTTAAACATCAATATGTAATCTTTTATTTTAAAAATACCATCAGGCCTGTAGAAAGTTGACCAAGAATTAAATTTTTTAAATATTTGTTTTACTTTGCATAGCAGGCAGTTCTGTATTAAAATGAATTATGTAAATAAAATCTGATGAAAAGCCTCCCAAATTCTACATTGTAATTACTAAAAGAGGAGAGCATTGCCTATATCTTTTTTGACATTATAAATAAATGATGAACCATGGTAAAGTGTTCCAAGGTTTATTAAAAATTAAAAGCTTCCCAAAACATTTTTCTTTCTTTCTTTCTGAACAAAAAGACTGGAAAGCTTACAACTCAGATGCCTGGCAAAAAGCGATTACAATGAAGATGAATGACACATGATGTTCAATTGAAATCAAGTGTTTTAATGGAGACTTAAGCATTCTAATCTCCAGGGAGGATCCATCAATAGATTTCCCAGGTCCAGATAACAGTCACAAATAGTAGTATCCAGGAGCTGCTGATACACAAACCCACACCCACTGCTGTCCAGTGGACTCCCAACTCTTGACGACCCCGAAAGGCAGAGCAGCGCTGCTTCTAAGGCTGTGATTCTTCACAGACCAAACTGCCACCATTCTCCCATGGGGTGGCTGGTGAATCTCTGACCTTTAGGTGTGCAGACCAGTGCTTAACCTGCTGGGTCACTAGAGCTCCTTAGATGTAACAGGAAGGTAACATTTATTAACACTACCTTCCTACCCAGGGCGATGGGGTCCATGGCAATTCTCAGTGACCCTACCAGTGGTTTCCAAGGCTGTCAATCTTTGGGGGAGCTCACAGCCTCACTTTCCTGGGGAACAGCTAGTGGGTGTCAACCTCGATTTTTCAGCTAGCAGTCCAAGGCTTGCGCTTCCGGGATTCCCCAAACCCCTTCCTAATAAAAGAGGTGAGCCTTTGCTGATATGTTTGAAGGCAAATTTAGGAATAGCAGATGCTCAGAAAATCAACTTTATGCTTTGTGAAAGGACTTCTCTGCTGAGCATGATGAAGAGGAAAAATAGGGATTTGAAAAAGTCACTCAAAATCCTTTAAGAGGAATACACAGAACATATAACTGGACGCTCTAGCTGGTGTAAATGGTTAACGTGCTCCGATGCAAATGAAAAGCTGGAGGGTGGTGTCCACCCAGAAGTACAGTGCAAGAAAGGCCTGGCAACCAACATCTGAAAATCCGGCCCTTGGGAACAGTGGAGCACGGTTCAGCGGTGACGCACACAGGGCCGCCCATGCGCTGCGAACCCAACAGCAGCTTTGTTACTGTGGAAGTAACTGGACGAGAACTTCGATTCATCCCCTACTCTGGGTGTGCAGCATCTGACACTGTTGACCTCCTGCCTCTCTGAGGAACTTCTGCCTGACATGTACAGGTTTCCTTGACACTCAACCTGTTCTTTTTTCTGGTCTGAGTTCCTGAGTGACAGGCATGTCCTATGGCAGGTATCCCCAAGTATTTAAAATACAAGTGAATAAAATTTACTGGAACACTCAAGAAGACTGGAGTCTAACAAGGGGTCAATTAATCATTCGTGTGCTGTGATAAGTGTGTTCAAACGAATGAAATCAAAGTCAAACTGAAGAAAGTTAGCCAAACCTCCAAACAGGGCAAAGCGACGTAGCCATGGGAACAGCTGGCACCAAAAGCATGGGGGCGTGAGAGAGTGTGTCACGGAGTCAATTCCAAAGCATAACCACCCCACAGGGCAGAGGAGAATTGCCCCGTTGGGTGTCCGGGGACAGAAAACGTCATCTTTCTCCCTTGGAGCCACCGGAGGAGTTGAATTGCTGACATCAAGGTTAACAGCTCAGAGTATAACCCGCTATGCTGCCAGGGTTTCTGATAGGCACTTACCTAGGAACTCGGTCTTCAGAGATATGGAACAACTGAAATGTGTGTCCTCCTTTACAGTAAAAGCACAATACCTTACTCAAATAATCGCACAGTAACAGGTACAATTATAACCTGAGGAACTGTCCAGAAAGGGGGAGTGGGGGAGAAGATGGTTCTATGAAGGTGTGAAGGCTTATCTTCTAGAGAGCAGGGGGGTCGTTTGGTCAGATTTTATGTGTTTAGCCAAGTAACAAGCAGAGATGTGATTTCCGGGTGAGTGACACAAGATGAAGGAGGAAAAGATGGGCAATCCAGAACTTGGTCAACTCTAAGATTTGTTTTTTGTTTTTTGGTCTTTATCTTAAAATCCATGGCAAGCCACTGGAAAAAAATGTTAAGCTGTGTTAGTGTCATAGATTTGTATTTAAGATTATTTTGACTCCAGGCTGCATATGTCAAAAAGGCCAAGAATACTTGTGGGTAGACCAGCTAGTGATCTACAAATATTTTTTCAGTGTCTACTATGTGATAGGCACTATTAGGGTACTAGAGATGGAGGCATAAACAAATAAGCCAATGCCCGGTGTCTACAACATCAAGGAGTGGTAATTGCTAACAGTGAATGAGAAAGAGTCCTGTTATAAGAGAGGATGTTGGAAACCCTGCTAAGTAAAGATGCCTAAGCTAGGACTACGGCAGCAGGAGTGGGAGAAGAGTGTGGATTAAGAAATGATTTCGGAAGTTAAAAAAAATCACCTGTCCTTGGTGATGGGCAAGAAATGAGAGGTGATTGGGGGTGGTGATAAGGCTAACGGCTCTTTACTGTTATTCCTTAGGGACAGCGTAGTGGGAGAAGAAACTTCGAAGATTTGAAGTACGCGAACATTTGACGAGCGAGGAGAATAAAAAGAACATGCCTAAGGGATAGGGGAAAGGCATGCAGGCAAGTGGATGGGAAATTGTGAAACTACAAGTAAAGGCAGAGTCAACAGTATGAAGTGATATTAAAAGATCAAATGCAGACATGGAAAAATAATAATTTATAAATTACCAAGGGATAATGAGGAAGAGAGGCAGGGGGGGGGGGGAGTGAGCTGCTACCGAGGGGTCAAGCAGAAAGACGTTTTGAAAATACCAATGGCAACATATATTCAAATGTGCTTGAGACAATGGATGGATGGATGGATGGATGGTGGTAAGAGCTGTAAGAACTCCCAATAAAATGATTTTTTAAAGGAGAGAAAAAAGATGAAGCACAAGGAACAACAATGAGGAATAATGACGATTAATAATCAAGTACTATTAAGATTAATAATAATAAATAATAACCCATTAATGAGTTTTGATGGGGAAGAAGAGGGTGAATATTAATCTTTTTCTTCAATGACGTTATTGGGGGCTCTTCCAGGTGAATATTAATCTTGAAGACTAAGTGAGAAGACGTGAAAGACGACACTGAGATTAGTCAATTCTTTTAAAGAAGTCAGTAAAGAAGAAAAAAATGGAAGAAATAGTAGCTGGAGGGCTACTGCTGCGGGAATGTAAATAAAACTTTGTGAATCTACTTGAGTTTTTCAGACGCGAAAAGAACACCCTCAAAAGGGGTTAGTCCGCAGGGCAGTGGTTACATGTCCTTGAATCGGTTCTGACTCATTGTGGCCATATGTAAAGCAGAAGAAAACACTGCCTGGTCCTGTACCGCCCTCCCTATTGCTATGTGTGAGCCCACTGCCGCAGCCATTGCTTCCATCCAGCTCCTTGAGAGTCTTCCTCTTTTTCTCTCACCTGCTACCTTGCCCAGCATGAGGTCCCTTTTCCACCTTCTAACAGCAGCTCTGAAGTATGTGAGTCTAAAGAGCATTTGAGTGGTACTTCTTCCAAAGCGGACTTGTATTTCTGACACACTGAGGCATTTTCAATATTCTTTGTCAACACCAAGACTCAAAGGCGTCCATTCTTCTTTGTCTTCTTCATTCATTGTCCAACTTTCACATGTGTGTGAGACAAATGAAAATCCAATAGCTTGAGTCAAGCATACCTTAGTCTTCAAATTTAATCAAGGAGGTTGAACTGCTCCATAAGGAAGCAGAAAGACTCATCTTTTTCCAGTGGAATGACTAGTGCATTTTAACAGCAACCTGACGCTTAACCCATGGGCTTCCATCAGCAACTAACATGGTCTCTTAGAAATGCAGGAAATAAGAGGTATATGAAAGTTGTTAAGCAAGAATAGTCATAGGTTTCAGAAACCCTAATTTTCAGGATAATAGGACAGGAGAGAAAAGAATGTGAAGCCTGAGAGTCACTGAGCATGCGCTCTGAAAACAAGCAGGTCCACTATGAGTGAGTGAAAAAGGTGCAGGAGTCATTTCTGCCCTTCTCTGGCAACACAAGGGAGTATAATCAACCTTCACATCTGTCCAAGGCCGGTATCCACAGGTCAGAGGTCAGACATCTCTCAAACCTCCGTCCTCCTTTAAGCTATTCTGACACAATTCCTTCCATGACATTCTACTTTTCTGTTGGGTTCAATAATCTATTACAATGACCACACAGACTCATATATAATACTCAGGATTCTGAGGGTTTATTAGAGAAGCTAACAGGTCACCACCAATTGGGATCAGTAAATAATAAGTACAGCTCATCAGTCCTCAGCAGTCAGCAGCCAAGTCTTTTTCTGATCCTGGGTCCCTCGGCTGCATGGTTCCTCAGTCTCTGCCTCCGTGGACCAGGAAGACAGCCCACTGCTCTGCTTTAGATGGGTCTCCTTGCCTGCACTTCCGGTCCCACTCTGGCTCCTGAACCCTGTCCCATCACTTCTGTGTTGCAGCCTCTGGTCTTGGGCTCTGCCACTTCTCACAGACTTCGAATGTGCTCCCTCAAAGTTCCTCCTTTATGGGCCTGAGGTTTCTCTGCTGCCAAGATGGCTCTTTCACACAGAGGAATTACACTGACAGAGGCGTCTTTGTCTTGCAACAGTCCACATCCCCAAGGACACAGAGGGACTTGGTGATTTGGTTGACACCCTCGTGTAAGATAAAGATACAGAACACATCCCTTCTGAATCCTGCTAGGGAACTCATGGGGACTCCCTCCAGATTAGGATCATAATCATAGGCATATAAGCGAGAGTGTAGTCTATCACATAAGGAATCAGGGTTTAATGGGCCGTATTAATTGACTACATCTCAATATCTTATGGAGATATTGAATAACTGAGCAGAGAGATAGAAGACTGTATGAAGTTCATTTCTAAAAGTTACAAATGGTGTTGCTAAGGGAATGAATTCCTGAAACGAAAAAAATCTGTAGGAATAGAGATCGCCTTGGATAGACTGATTACAGAAGGGCTGGCATGCAAAGTCTGTGTGGAAGGTATGAGATTTGCAACTGAAGACAATTGAAATCATAGGTTTGAATGACCTTTCTTTAAGTTTTGAATGACATGTGCCGGGAACTAAGTAAAGATGGGAAAAGACAAGGAAAACCCCCACGTGTGACAACGAGGTCGTGGAAGAACAGCCAAGAGAAGCAAGGAATGAGATCAAATTATAAATCACAAAGGTCACGTGAACGGTTTCCAGGCGAGAGAATGAAAAGACGACTGTGGTTGGGTAATACAGAATAGAGAGCGGGTCATCAAGTTAAACTCGCAAGATCTCCTGGTGATAAAGGACAAGCTAATGTGCTGAAAGACATAACAAGAAAACAATTACCTACAAAATGGAGAGCCAAGGGGCAGGCTTTGAATTCAGAGAGACCTGGACTAAAACTGTCCCTCTGCCAAGCGTGGCCATGTTAAACTTTCAAAGCTTCAGTGCCCAAACTACAATGTATGTAAGAATAGTGACTTTCTATGTTGGAGGCCTTGAAAAAGTTCATGGAAAACTGAAACAGAAAGTCAATAAAATTTTTCCATGAACTTTTTGAAGCCCCATCAAATGTGAGATAGTGGTGGCAAATGTAAAACCACTCTTCAGTGAAATGTGGAAACTACCATTGATGATGTGTAAGTAAAATCATGCTGCAGATAATTCAAAAACGGTATCAGCATTACATCCACAGGTGTGGCAGTTCAACTGCATGTCAACTTGGGTGGGCCAGGATTCTCCTATGCTATGCCCTAACACATCATGGTCAACCTCATGATGGGATCTTCTAAGCCACCGCCAGCAGTTCACCTGGTCACAATGGAGTGAAGTTCTCACTCGGGGCGTGGCCTACTCTTAGTATTTGTTTCCACTGCTGAATCTGGATCCTGTGTCTGGTTCACTGACCTCTTTACCTGCTGATGCCAGGAGCCGTCAGCACTGCCAGCTTTAGATTCATCAGCACAATCTTGGATTCATTCAGCTGACCTCAGATTCAATCAGCTCTTCATCCACCAGTCTTTGATCTTCCTGCTTCAGCTTTACTGCTTCCTGTTCAACAGCTCCTGCAGCTCCAGGAGCTAGGACATGCTTTCGACTTACATTTGACTCCTGGACTTGAACAGGATTCACTTGACTGGATTTAACAATTTCTACAACATGGGGAAGCCTTTATCAATAGAAATCTCCTTTTATATACACACACATATAAGAGTGACTGGTTTGGCTTCTCTAGAGAACCCAGCATAACACAACAGGGAATTGCCAGAAATACAAACTACAGGAAGGAAAGGAGGTGGAATGAGAGGTCCCTGCTGGTATCTGATGAGTCTTGACTGAAAGAGAATAAAAGAAAGATATTTACCCATATCGCGTAACTATGCAAACAGATTCTGCTACTTTAATTTTTTAAAAAGTATGGACAGCATTGTGAAGAGTGGGAATTCCAGCCACTTAATGTGCTCATGTAGCCCCTGTACATAAACCAAGAGGCAATTATTCAGACAGAACAAGAGTATACTTCACAGTTTAATCTCAAGAGGCAAAGTGTGAGAGTCAGGATTGTATCCTTTTACCACCCTTATTTATATTCTAAGCAAATAACCTGATAAGGGGATAGATGCCCAAAACATGGCAACAGGAATGGAAGACAGCCTGTTAACAACCTGTGATATTCAGATTACAGGACTTTACAGCATTTACTGATGAAGATCAAAGACGTCAGCCCTCAGAATTGATTATATCTTAACATACAACTAAAATCCTCATCATCGGACCTCTCTGCAGCAGCAAGATGAACAGAAAGACTGAACTGTAAAGAATTTAATTTCACTTGCATCTCTAATCAATGCCCATAGCAGCAGCAGCCAAGAAATCAAGAGATTTAAGGCACTAAGATCCTTTGCTGCAAAAGACAGCTTGAAATAGACAGCTATCACAAGCCAGCTTGTGATAGGCAGGTTTGTTGTGTCAACATGGCCAATGAAGATAGGTAGGTTTGCTGTGCCAACATGGACAATGGACACATGAGGTTAATTTTAGGACGGAGATATAAATGGCTTGGGGAGCCTCGCCTTGCTCTCTCTTGCTCTTAGATCTTCAGGCCAGTGTGCAGCTGGCTGCCTTGCTTGTTCCGTGAGTCTATTTGCAAGCTACATTATCTGTGGGACACCTAATCCGTGGACTGTGTCGCTGTAAGTTGAGGTTCTTTCAAGCCCTGCTTTGCCATGCTACTGGATACACATCTCTTGAGCTGGGGACTAATGCACCCTGACTTGCCTTGCTGTTTGCTGCCTGTGGCCAGATAGCCTGAACTGCTCTACAGAGGACTACCTGGCAGCCCTCAAGCCTTGAAGAACTGCCAGAGTATTAGGTATCTCACAGAAGTGAGTTGCACCCAGCCATTTGTACTGCCTTATAGATTAATTAGCTGTTTATTTCTTATGTCAGATATCTACCTTTATAAATATCTATAAAATTATTGGTGTCCTGGCTGAGCCCCGGTGGCCTAAGAGGTTGAGTGCGGGACTGCAGCCTGTGGGCTTGGCAGTTCAAATCCGGCAGAGACTCTCAGGAGCAGCGCTGGGTAGCTCCCATGACCACCAGAGGGCAGTGATGCAAAAAAAAATTATTGGTGTCCTGGTTTTGTTTCTCTAGAGAACCCTGTCTAACACAGTACTGAAATGTGAGTATGTCACTTTGAGTCCAAAAGAACCCTCTGGTCCAAGCCAGGGCATGGTCAACTCCCTTGCACATGTGAGAGCCGGGTTACGTGTAAAGAAGACGTGAGAAGAACTGAGGCCTTTGATCTGTGGCACTGGCAATGCAATGCATGCTCTGGACTGCCTTGTAAGAAGTTCAGTCCGAAATCCCCTTTGAAGCAAGCACAGCCAGACTTTACTTCACACACCTGGGGCATGGTCTCAAGAGGGAGAAGACCCTGGGAAGGATCTCATGTGTGAGGAAGACCCTCTATGTGAGATGCATTGACTCAGTGGCTGCAATAAGGAGCTAAAGCCCGACAAGAATCACGAAGCTCCTGCAGGGCTTCGTCCTGCTGTACCGGGGGTTGCTATGGGTTGGGATAACCTGGTGGCTCCTCATAGCATGCAACAACAAACGCGCTTACTGAGCACAGTGCCTGGCACATAGGAGGGGCCAGAGCTGGCAACAACAACTAAAAACCATGATTACTAGCACAGGAAATAAAAGCATGGTGACTTGTTGCCAAACGGCCACTCTGCTGCTGAAGCCAAAGAAGGCCACCGGGATACGGAAGGACAGAAAAGCAAGGTCTTAGCTTTATAGAAAACAAGAGGACGTCTTAATGGGAACATTGTGGTGAATGATGTGGCAGAATATACGACGAATTAAAGTACAACACAAAATAACTGAGGCTCCAGTCGGAAAAAAGGAACAAGTCTTAAGGGCATGAAAAGGTGTGTCCAAAAGATTCCTAGTGTGCCCAAGAGAAAAAAGCAACAGAGCTGTGACCAGCAGGTGGAGTGGTCCAGCATGTGCAGTGAGAGAACTCACCATCGTGGAGGGCTGCTCACTGGGAAGTCAACGTTTTGTTCGTAAAATTACTTGGCTCCCTGTGCTTTCTCCACACGACGCTGTCAGTATTAGCATTTCCATGGTATCTCAACACCGCTGCTGAGGTTCTGACTATTCGACCATATTCCTGGAGAAGAAATCACTCTAGAATGCAGTAGTATGCTATTTATGAAAATATGGACAATTCCGCTTTTCAGACTGGACAGGGAAACTTGCGTGATGTGACTTTGACAGTGGAGCGAAAGCTGCAAAGCTAAGAGAACAGTAGCAGCTGTTGGAGGCTCAGGCAGGCAGAGCCAGGATACCCTGATTCTACCTGTGGTCACGACACCAAACTCCAATCAACGACCAGAGTGGACCCTATAGGACAGAGTCAAGTGCCCCTTAGAGTATCTGAGACCATACATCTTTACAGGAACAGCCAGTCTTTTCTTTCTCCTGTGGGTGGCTGGTGGGTTTGAACTGCAGCCTATGCATGTTAGCAGCCCAATGCTTAACCCGCTGTACTACCAAGGCCCCTTTATATAAACTAGACCCTGTGATTACTCCCTGTGATTACTTTCATTGTTAGATGAATGACCAGTCAACAGTTCAGACCTATACTTGAAAGAAAATCAAAGTCCCAGGTGTTTAAAAAATAGTAAAGAAAATGAGGTCACGATCCAGATAACAGCATATATCAGGGACTCTCAATCTTCCTAGTGCCATGACCCTTTAACACAGTTCCTTGTGTAGGGGTGACCCTCCAGCCATAAAATGATTTTCGTTGCTACATTTGGACTGCAATTTTGCTATTGTTATGAATCGGGCGAAAGGGTCGTTTGATCCCCCTCAAGGGGTCACAACCTACAAGTTGAGAACCGCTGCATTGTATCATTCTTTAAAGAGATGGAAGAATGAATCATCTTTATATGGAAAGTAAAGACGTCAGACTAGGCATTGCACTACTCAAGAAGGGAAGTAAGAAGCTTCTCACTTCCTCTCACTTCCCAAGCTCAAAAGCTACAACAGCTAGGGTAGTCACAGCATCAACTTTAAAGACATGGACCAAAGGAATGGATTGTGTTCAAAGGTAATCTATCCATTGACAGATAACTGATTTTTGTCAAAGGGTCAAAACCCATTAAATAGAGATATGTCAGTCTCTTCAACAAATGGTGCTGGCAAAAGAATAAGACTTCACTCAATATATAAAAATGAATTCCCTAAAAAAAAAAAAAGAATTCAAGATGAATTAAAGGCTTAATTGTAAACCCTACAGCTCTAAGAGTCATCGATGAAAAAAGTAGGGAAAAATGTAAGGGCCCTGATATATAGTATAAACAAACTATCAAACATAACAAAATATATACACACACAGCAGAAGACAAAAGTAAATGACTTGGACCTCCTAAAAATAAAACACTTACGTGCATCAAAGACTTTAACAAAAGAGTAAAAAGAACTCACAAAAGGGGAGGTAGGGGAATGGCAATGATATATGGGAAAAGGGACTAATCTCTAACACCTATAAAAAACTATCACCTCAACCAAAAAAAAAGGTGGATAATCCAATTTAAAAGGGACAAGAACAGGGCTGAGCCCTGGTAGTGTAGTGGTTGTGCGTGGCACTGTGGCCCACTGGGATGGAGGTTCAATTCTAGCTCCACAGGAGCAAAGGCTGGGCCTCCTACTCCCACCACCAGTGGGCAGTGATGCCCCCCCCAAAAAAACAACAAAAAAAAAAGGGGGGACAAGAATAGGCAGATCATCAAAGAAGACATACAGGAGATCAACATTTCATAGGAAATGCTTTCAAAGGGAGTGCAAGAGGGCAGCAAGGGGAGCAAAGTAACCAAGTCCCCGTGGAATCCTGAAAATAGGCTCCTGATTTGGGGAACAGGGTGTGGCACCTCATCAGACCGGATTACGAAACACTCATAAGGGTCAGCAGACAGACCTGGAACTATCTATTGTTTCGGTTTTTTCTTTTGCCCTATGTCTAATTATGTAAGATAGGTAGGACCAACAATCCCGAGGAGAAAACAACATGTCTGGGTGGTCCCACTTGGGGTGGGGGGTGGAGGGGTATGGGGAAGGATAGGGCGGGGAGGGGTGGTAGAGAGCCCACAAATTCAGGGATGAGGGAACACCAAGAGATCTAAACATGATGGCGAGGAGGGAGGTTTGATGGAGTGCAATTGTGTTAGTCCGGGGAGACTAGAGGAACAAATTTCATAGACACACAGATAGATATAAGGAAAAGGGTTATATACAAGAGGAACAGGACATTGAGCCCAGTCCAGTTCAAAGTCCTAAGTCCAATATTAACCCATATGCCTGAAATCAGTCTATAAAGTCTCCTTCCGACTCACAAGGTCACAGGTCAATGGGTGCAGAATCCCAGGGCTGGCAGGGGTCTCCCCATGACTCCTCACTTCCAGGGCTCAGGGTCCATCAACAGCTGAAGCAACTCATCGCTGGCAGGGTCACCATGTGGCCACCCCAGCTTCAGAGGTCTGGCTCCATCAGGGCAAAGCCATGTGGCTTCTCCTCTGGCTCCTTCAGCTTCTCGGACGCTGCCATCTTGTCTTATTCGTGATTCATCGTCTCTGAGAACTAACTCCCAACAACTAGGGAGATAGCTTCTCATCTCCATGAGGGAAACATGGCGAGATTTCCCAGACGTATCAGGAGAAAGCCATGCCCACACAGTGGCCTCATTGGCTACTCCATGGCTATCTCCAGATTAACAGGCTAGACTCCACCCCTACATCTCAATCATGAAATTAATATAAGCACATGACTGCCACAGCAATGTATCCAAGAGGAATTACTAAGAGTTGAGTGGAAGGTGAGTATGATAATAGGGCAGGAGGAAGATGAAAAGAAACAGAGAGGAAAGAAGTAGGAAGCTAAAGCTATTTATAGAGGCATAGCTGTGGTCATGTATATATATGTAAATATATTAATTTATAATAAAAGAGATGAAGGTCCATGTCCATGTATTTATGTTAAGCACTAATATAGCAAATGGACTTTGGGCCTCTACTCAAAGCTTCCCTAAACACAAGAACACTTTGTTCTAATAATCTGGCACTCTTCGATACGCGCTTTCCAGACAGGATCAATGAAGACAAAATGGGTGCATAAGCAAATGAGGTAAAGAAAGCTAACGGAGCTCAGCTATCAAAAGATACAGCATCTGGGATTTTAAGGCTTGACGTTAAACTGGCAGCCATTTAGCAGGGAAGCAAATAAGTGGATATGGAAGAAGCACACCAGCAGGTGTGTTCATGAGGTGTCAAAGGGAGCAGGGAGCAGGTATCAAAAGATCCAAAACAAACAATGCTATTGATGTGAATGAGGGGAATGGAGTAGAGACTCAAAGCCCATTTGTACACAATTGGACAACCCCCACCCCACCCCACTGAAAGGTTACAAGAAAGGGGACAATTCAACCAGGGTGCAGGATAGCACTGACAAAACACACATCATTCCTCTGGTTCCTGAATGCTTCCTCCCCCCACTACCATGACCCAGTTTACCTTACACATCTGGATAGCCCAGAAGAGACACATTGTTACAGATAAGAACTCTTGATACGTGGAATTCAGGACAGATAAAACCCTCAGGAACAGTAGTGGGAGTAACGATATCATGAGAATATGAGGATGGGGGTGGGGCGGGAGGCGGGGGGTGGGGAGAAAGGGCATATCCATCACAAGGTTGGATATATATAGTCCACCTTCCAGGGGGAAGAATAACAGAAAGGTGGGTGAAGACAAACAACGGAGAGTGTAAGACAGGAAGCAACAACAAGAATGTATAATTATTGAGGAGTCCCGAAGGTTGGGAGTCGGGTGTAGGGCAGGAAGTGTAGCTGACACCAAGTGCTCAAGTAGGAAGAAAATGTTTTGGAAATGATGATGGCAACAGATGGACAAATGTGCTTAATACAATTGAATGATGGATTGTCATTTGTAAGAGGCCCCTTAGTAAAATGATTTAAGAACAAAGGAATGCTTGTGTTCAGTAGGCATTTGAGAGATGCCAGCCAAAGCAACGAGGAGAACAACGTTCAAAGAGACAGAAAACAGCAATCCTGAAGAGGGTGCGGCAAGATTGGAAGGCTCACATACTATTGGTGGTACTGTAAAATGGGAGAGTCGCTGTGGAAAGCAGTATGGGACTTTCCAAAAAGTTGAGACGACCAATACGACATGAGCTAGCCATCCCTCTTCTTGGTACAGACCCTAAAGTAGCAAGGCCTGCGACACGGACAGAGAAGACGCACAGCCAGCTCTAATCACAACAGCGGAAAGATGGAAGGGAGCCAGCCCATCAGTGGAAGAATGGCTACACTTTGATACATGCACACAGTGGAAGGCTAGAAAGCATTAGAGTCATGATGACAGAACAAACATTGTATAAAACCACTAGTACAGCATCAAGAAAAGGTGGCACACTAAAAGGAGCGGATTGGGAGAGTTACCCGAGCTGGGAGGGAAGGGGCTGTCACAGGCTAATGGGAAGACAGGTGTCACCTGGGTAGAGGGGAAAACAGGAGGGAGAGGGAAACAGGTCAAGAGTTGTTGAATGCACGATGATCGACTCTGAAAAGCGTCACTGACTTCACCACGAAAAGTTTAACAAACTGAAAGAAAATGAGAGGTAAAGTTCAACCAAGTAACTATGGCCACCAGTCTTTCCATGTTCAGGTGAGCACTTATATTATTTGAGAAGCTCCTAAAATCATGTTAAAATTATGTAAAACAGTAAGTCAACCAGAAGATTCAGAGGCGGGAACTGTCAAAAGCTAAGCTGATGGAGCAGTAGGCCAAAACTCGATGTCATCATCACGAGGTGCCTATGACCGGCGGACATTCACGGCCTCGGCAGGTGTGCAGTTTTGCCGACAAGCTGAGACTACAGAGCCCACTAAATGTTTTAAGGGTTTTAAATGTTTTAAGGGCAATTACCACAATGTTCAGTGATCCCCCCCCCCCCCACACACACACTTCCCTATGCTGTCACCTTCGAGTTCAAAGGGAGTTGAATCAAATGTCAATGCTATACTGTAAGGGGAACATAATCAGTTTGCCAAATCATCATGAAAGGGCAAAACAAAACAAAGCCTCCACAGATGCCACTCCAAAGTCAACTACACATGAAAAATGAGTTTATTTTAACGGCTAGAATTCCTAGCAACTTTAATACAACCTTCCACACAACTCTAATAATAAAAAAAAAAGATTTTTTTGTGGCACCTAGTCCCATAAGCACTGCTTAAATGGTTGCTTGCATCCAGGCATTAAAACTAACAAACCCACCACTATAAGTTAGATGACTCTGGCTGACAAGATAAACCAGTCTCCATGTCGCTCTGTAACAGTAATAGCCCCAAAGTAATGGAATCCAAAATACTAAATATGACCAGGAAATCCTGTTTATTGTAAATACTTAGAAGGGTGGCGGGAGAAAGTGTGTGCAGCAGTGGGTGATGAATGAAAGAGGAAATGATCTTTTATATGGTCTCCATTATCATAAGATCCAAATCATACATCTTTTGGCTTCAGTCAGCACCTTTGTTACCTAATAATGTTGGCCAAAAGGGACAGCAATCTGTCCCAGAAAGTGCAACGGAGTCTTAACGCCACCCACAAAGTCAGCGTGGTTCTGATTTCAGTCCTGGCTTTGAGTTCCAGGGAAATACTCAAAGATGACAAAGCTCATTCCAGAGGGATTTGACTTTATTTCAACCCTTTCAGATTAAAAGGCACAAAATGGGATAATTCTGAAATTCTACTATCCTGTGGGCAGTGTGAGTGGAAACACTGAAGAGGCCAGTTTTACTCAGGAGAAGTAAGGTGTTGGTTTACTGAATGTTTCGGGGAGCGGGTGGGGAGCAATCAAGATCATGGCACTCCTCTTGAAACCCCAAATAGATGGGGGGGTGGGGAGTACAACACACTGCCCTTTCTGCCTTCAGCACAGAGTCTGGGTGGTCCAGCAATTCACAAGTCTTTAGACCTCTCAAAATGTTAATAGTATCCAGAACCTTACTGCACTCCAGCACATAAGTGACTTATACTAAAAATCTGCTTAAGGTGGCAAGTTGGGAACCAAAGCCTCACCACAGGGCCAAGGAGGACCAAACACAGCAGTGCCCACCTTTAGATGGAACGTTTGCAAGCCCAACGGAGGGTGTGTCCCCTGAGCTGTGGAGCAGGCTCTGCTGCCCATTCTCCAGGGAGCCCCCGCGACCCTTTTCCTGAGTGACAGCGCGCCCCGCCGGAGCCAGCCTGCAAGCAAGAGTGACAGCCGCCCCCTCGAGCTCTTTCCCAGGGAAACACGCGTCGGCCCTTGGCTACCACGGCCTCCACCACGGGCAGCAGCAGGTGAAACCGAGAGGGAAGGGGGGCTCTCGGCCCCTCCAAGGGGTCACCGGCAGTCCAAAGGGTTCCCCCAAGGAGGGGCGGCGAGGAGCCAGCGGGCCCGGGTCCCTCCCCCGCGGGCTTACCCTCCGCCGCCTCCTACTCGCTGCAGCCGGCCCGCTTCCTTGCGGAGGAGCCCGAAGCACTGCGTCCAGCAGCAGTTCCCCATCGCATGCCTCCCCGGCGGCGCCGCCTCTCCACTTCTCCTCCCGCGCGAAGCCCAAACCCAGGCCCCGCAGCCGCATCCGCGCGGCCCGAGACGAACGCGGATCCGAGGGCGAGGGCGGGCCGGCAGGCGCGCGGCGACGCGAGGGGCTGGCGCGACGGGAGGGACCAGGCGTTCGGGACAAAGGCAGCGGTTACTCCAGCAGCCGCCGAGCGGCGGCCGCCACGCCGGGCAGAAGCAGCAGGCTGCGGGGACCGGACTCGCTGGCGGTCCGCATGGCCCCTCGCTCGCCTGAGGCCCTCGCCAGCAAGTGTCCGCCTCCCGCCGCCGGAGGAAGCCAGTCGCAGCCACTGGGCTCCCCAGGCCCCGCCCCCCGTATGCCCCGCCCGGCGCGGGCGGGCCACCACCGCCGGCCGCACCTCCGAGCTCTCCCGGCCTGATAGGTGCGTTCCTCGGAGGCCCCGCCTCCTCTACCGACCTGCCCTGACGTCATTTCCGCTAGTCCTGGCTTCGTCGGCCGACGCTTCAGAGCGGTCCTAATTCGCTGCCGTGCAGATTTGTTTTGTTGAACCTTGACCCTGTTCACTTTAGTCTTCTGTGTGTGGATCGGGAATGCTCCTGGAGGCGCCTGGTCCAGCCTCAGCGTTCGAACTTTGTACCAAAGCCTGAGCGAGCTACCTAGAGCCCCACGCTAGGAGTCCTCGGCCGTGAAGGGGCACTTGTCTATGCAGCGTAAGCTTAGCTTAGTTTTTTCTAAGATTGCACTGTCAGTGAGAAATAGAATCGGGGCTGTTTGAAGTCACTTTAACTGTACCAAGAATCTGGTTTGCAATGCAATCTCTTTACTATTAACACTGCAGGAAAATGTATTCTTTGCGCCCTACTGGCCTGGTTTTTATTGGCTTTCAATCAAATCTTCAATTAATTTCAGGCAGGGCGGTTGCCGTCCGGAGGAAGTAAGAGGGTTTGGGTTTTTCAGGGATACCAGCCTGGTCATTTCAAACATGCCGCCCAGAGCTATGTAGATTGGAAAAGAAAGCTGCTTCCATGCTTGTAGACCTGTGACAACCTCCCCAAATGTCACTTCTCAAAGATGTTGCCATTGCCGTTCCCATTACAATCAAATAGAGAGCAGCCTTAAGAAATACCTAATTCTGTAGCTAGGACGTGCTCAGTTACTAACCAGGCACGCTGATTTTAGTCCGTTTGGAAGCAAGCGGAGTGAAATAGTTACATTTTAGGAAGTTGTTGTTAATGGCAATGTTCTTTGGTCGTTTTCTTCTTGAAATCTAGAGCAACCTGTGTTCCAATTTTAGCGCAAGCTGCTATTTAATGAATTGTGACCTTATTTGGCTCTTAGTTGCTTCAGTAATCTAATGTATGGGGTAGTGTTTGCTCCAAAGTCGATTGTCAGTGAATGTTGTTGAAATGGCTGGGTGATCTTTCCTGAACAGTGCCTATTTACCCCCTTTTAGCTCCTGAAGTTAGGCAAGCATATTCCTGACATATTCTTTAAATTCAGCAATGACTGTTTCCCCAACCGGTACATTAGCTTGTGGACTATTGCTCAGTAATAACAAACTACTGCCCTGCCCACCAACTGGAATAAAATCTGCAGAGAATTATACCGATCAAAAATGCCAACACCAAAGACTATTCTTGTTGTTAAGGTGCCATAGACTTGGTTCTGACCAATAGTGACCCTAGGCACAACAGAACAAATCACTGTACCAGCCTCACAGTTGCTCGTATGCGTCAGTCCATCGCTACAGACACTGGGCCAATCCCTGTAGGTGAGGGCCTGCCCCTCTTTAGCTGTCTCCCTGCTTTACAAAGCATGCTGTCCTTCTCTAGGGACTGGGCTATCATGACATCATGTCCAAAGTATGTGAGATGCCGTCTCCTTGCCTCTAAGGAGCACTCGGCCATATTTCTTCCAAGATAGTTTTGTTTGCCCTACTAGAGATCCATGAGAGTTGCAATACGCTTCACTAGCACCACAATTCAAATGCATCTATTTTTCTCCGCTTTGTTCAATGTCCAACTTTCACATGCATATGAGGCCATTGAAAATGCCATGGCTTTTATCAAGGGCCCCTTAGTTTTCAAAGTACATCTTGGCTTTTCAGTACTCAAGAGAGCCTGTGCAGCAGATTTACCCAATGCAATGTGTCATTTGCTGTCTTGGCTGCTGCCTCCGTGAGCATTGGCTGTGAGTCTGAGGAAGACAAGCTCCTTGATAACTTCACTCTTTTTCCATCTATCACAGGTGAGATTGGCCTACTTGTGAGGCTCTCGGTCTCTTTACATTGACTTGTAATCCATACTGAAGACTGAAGTCCTTGATCTTCATCAACAAGTGCCTCAGGTCCTGCTCACATTTAGCAAGCAAGGTTGTGTCATCTGCATATTACAGGATAATGAGCCTTGCTCCAACCATGATGCCTCATTCTGCTTCATTATCATCCAGTTTCTTTGGTTGACTCAGTATACAGATGGAATAACCATGGTGAGAGGGCATAATCCTGACACCGTTTTGACACAGAGTTTTTAAACCATCCAGTGGTCCCCTGTTCTGTTTGCACAAAGGGTCACTCTCATTGTGGTTGTTAGGTGCCATTTTATTGGCTCCAACCTATAGTGACCCATAGCAACTCATAGTGACCTCCAGCCACCCTTTCAGATCAAGTAGAACTGACCCATAAGGTTCTTAAGACTGTAATCTTTATAGAAGCAAGGGGTGGCTGGCAGGTCCCAAGCACTCACTTTTCACTTAGCAACAGGACACATAACCATTGTGTCACTAGGCTCCATACCAATACTGTATCATACTAATACTGGAGTAATCTTAAAATGACAAAATTATCGAAACAGAGGAGATTAGGGAGCGTAGGTGGCGATGGGAATGTTCTCTTTGCTGCATCTCTGTCTATACCCTTATCTCTGTCTGAAATGGCAGAGGTCACAGAGGTCACAGCCCAAAATTAAGAGACCTGACAGAGGAGCCACACTGAGATCATAAGGCAGAGCAGCGGCACAGTGCCCAGGTCAAGAGGTAGAGTGACAATCTTCCTGGCCCACGGAAGAAGGCAGAAGAGGCAACACAGACCACATGGCTGAGAGGACATTTCTGCCAGCATGGCTGAGAAGAAGTGCTTCCCCCCAAATTTTAAGCTTTTAGTGTTCCTAAGAAACCTCCCTAATTGTGAACATTGTCTGTGAACTCTGTGTGGGCATTGCAGCACACTACGGAAGCTGGGAGAGAAATTGAATGCATTGGAGAGATGGTTGGTGTGAGAACAGGGTAAAGAAGGATGGTGAGTGCGTGTGCCTTACCTCTGCCTTGGGCTGTTGTGGAGTTAGATTCTCTTCCATTGTGTAGCTAGAGGAGATCTGATTTGGCCTCTGTGTTAGAGAAACAAATCCAGAGACACTCGTTTGTGTAAGAGAGAGAGATATCAAAGAGCAATTGCATATGGAGTCCAGTCCACATCAAGTCCATAGTCCGGTATTAGTTCACATGTCTGACACTAGTCCATAAATTCCTCTCAGACTCACATAGCACATACACTAATGCTGGATGCAGAAAGGCCACAGGGTAGTGGGTGCAAAGTCTGGTGGGTCCAGTAGGGGTGGAAGCATCTTCACATAGCTCCTGCAGCACCTGAGTGTGTCCCTTCAGCAGGAAAACGAAAGCCAAGAGAGAGTGTGGCCTTCCTCCAGGGTAAAAGAAAGGATGTTCCCAGAATCCTTATAAGAAGTTCACTGCCCAGAAGAGGCATCAGTCAAGTGGATTGATAAGGATAGACTCCATGTCTTCATGCTTAGTATCCTCAAGTGTACATGAGATTATAAAACTACCACAGCCTCCATACCATGTTCCTAGAATATCATAGTAAAATTGATGAAAACCAAAAAGAGAAAGAAAGAAAAAAATTGATGAAAGCAGAAGAAAAATCTTCAAAGCATGAGAAGCCCCATGGTCCTACCCTGATGCAGCTCTGGGTGGTGGATAAGCCACGTGGAGACCCCTGCCAGTGCTGAGATGCTTACAACTCCACAGAAATCACAAGACTTCCCACCCACTGATCTGTGACCTTCCTGCACTTGGCGTCATTGCATGTGCTTTGTGAGTCTGAAGAGGACCTTATAGATTGGTATTGGACATCTGGACTAATATTGGACTTAAGGACTTGATCTGGATGGAGCTGGGATATTTTCTCGATATTCAATTGCTCTTGTATATAAACCTTTTTCTTATGCACATGTCAGTGTGTCTATGCATTTGTTTCCCTAGTCTACCCAGACTAACACAGCATAGAAATGTGGATCACTATACTGGTGCTGCTTATGTCCTAGTTCAGTGCATGTGGGTTGTAAGAATAGCACCATGTCTCCTCATGAGTAATGACCTTGTGGAGGGTGGTCTGGGTTGCTTTGGAGTTGTTTTTCAAAACATTTCCATTGGATGCTCTCTTTCGTGGTCAGTCAGAACCGGAAGCACAAATTTCACAGCAACCTTCCCATTCCCAAGTTTTCCATTAAACTTTGCTGAACTGAGCTCCAAGACAGTCCAAGTAACTTCCCCATCTCTTCAATGGTCTGCTGTAGATCTTCCAGCACAAGTGCACAAAGTTTGTCGACGTTTGGAAAGTTAATGGGCATCAAGAATGAGGTTTGTCATCAATTGACATTTCGCCTTTTTTGAAACAAGAAAACCACTTACCTGCTTGAGTTTTCCCCTTACCGCTGTCCTTGTAAACTGCATTCAACATCACAACAGTTTCTGTGACACTTGGGAGTCAAGATAGAGCAGTTGATAGGACAGAAAAGAATCCCTACAGTGGAGAACACAATGTGTATAAAATATCTGCCATAGTGTCTGGGAAACCGATTGCTGGAAGGTTGATACTGACTCGCAGCATGTGTTCCACTGGGCTTTCAACAGAACCAGATCACCAGGTTTTTCTTCTGCAAAGACTCTGGATGAATGTGTTTCAGTTGTTAAGTGCAAACCATTTGCATACTCAGAGATCTTATTATACACGGAAACCATGCTGAATGTGGACCAGCAATTGAGGAACATTACGGCAAAGAAAAAGCCAGTCCTGAGATTTAAGAAGTGTAAGAATCTTTTTATTAAGAACAGAGGATATTGTAAAATATCTCTTTCTTACAGGGGTCTTTTCTTCCAGGATCAAAAGCTACCCATGTGTATGGAACCATGTATGGCAGGTACATAATCTGTTGTCAACTTGAGACTATTAGGAGTGAAGGGGTGGAATTTAGCTAGTCAATCAGTTTACAGCTTGATGACCTCATTTGGAGGCACGAAGGAGATAAACAGCTTGCTGGAGGTGGGACAGATACACCCTCCTTGAGAGACTTACTTGTTGACAAGCCACATGGAGCTACACTGAGAGAGCCAGCGCCCTGGAGCTGGAGGAGCCACACGGAGACCCCACACCAATGCTGAGATGCTTCCATCACCACTAGATCCACAAGACTTTCCATCCACTGGCCTGTGAACTTCCTACATTCAGTGTCATTGCATGTGCTTGTGAGCCTGAAGAGAAATTTATGCACTTGTATCAGACATATGGACTAATATTGAACTTATGCACTTGATCTGGACTGGACTGGGATGCTTTCTTAATATACATTTACTTTTTTATATAAAGATCTTTCCTGTACATATATGAGTGTTTCTGGATTTGTTTCAACTAGTCAACCAAATCTCACACATCCTGGGTAATAAAAAGACTCAAAGTTCATTGGAGAAGAAAATTAACTTCTATATGTTGCAAGAAGTTGACAGCATTGGCAAACAGAGAATTGCTAAACATAGAGGTCATGGGTTGGGAATACAATGTTCACAGCTTGTAAGTTAATTATTAGGGCAAATTCTTCATTCTTGTTTTCAGCGTTTTCTGCTCTTAGACGTGAACACTATAAACATAGTTTGTTAATGACTGTTCATTCCTTTTTAGAATACACATTAGACACGAAATGGTCTTTAGAATATGTAGCCCAATCCCTCGGGTTTTTTGAACTTTCAGAAAATTATTTTAAAATAGTTATATATAAAATTGCACACATGTACAGCGTTAGAAAAAGTACAGTGAATTTCCATCTGCCTGCCACTCAGACTCAACAATGATCCACAACCTGCCAGTTTTGTTTCCGCCAGCTCTCTCTTCATCCCACAGCATGAGAGAATGTTGCTCCCATCTTCACAAGGTTGAAGAGGACAAGACAAAAATCATCATTCCTACTGAGCTCCTTAGAGAGTTCAGGCTGTGAGGCAACCAGAGAAAATTAAATTCTCACATGTGATAAGTTCCTACCAAGAGAATGAGACTTAGCCTTTATCTCAACTGCGGCAGAGCCCAGAAGTAAGTGGTTTCTGCCATTAACATGGTAAGGAGAGACACAGGTAAACAGCCACTTACTAAAGGCTAATGCAACATGTGAAATCTACATACTAGGGGAAATCCTCACCTGTCAGTTCTTTGCCATGAGCCTCCAGTGGTCTTAAGAATGATTGAGTCCAGGCAAAAAGCTCTGAGAGCACCTGGTGGCAGACAGACACAAAGCTACGTCGACTTTCTGGACTTTTCTCACATTCAGAGCAAAAGCTGTCATCCTCGAGGGGAGGGGCAGGTTGCCATCCCACTCCCAGGGCTCCTGCAAGGATCCAGTGCTTCTCTGGGAGAGGTAGCAGAGAGGGTCACCTGTTGCTGGAGGAAGCGTGGGAACCCTCCTATTCCCTGTTGCAGACAAAGCCACAGTGCTGCTGAGGAATGGAAGAGAAACCTACCAGCCCCAGAGAGGACAGGAAGCCCTCCTCCCCTTACCATAAGCCTCAGGAAAAAGGCTTGGTGATCTGTTAGGCTGTGACCTGCAAGGCCTGCAGTCTGAAACCTGCAGCTGCTCCTCAGGAGAAAGACAGACTTTCTGAGCCCGTAAAAGGTTAGCAGTCTTAGAATCTCACAGGTCATTCTCATTGTGAGTCTGCCTCCACTGGTGGCAATGACTTTGGTCTGGGGAGTTTGGCTCACCCGATGAAACACAGTTATATTCCGACCACATGGGGTGACTACGACGCAGAATGGACTTAACAGTACCTTAGAGAAAAGGTCATTAAGACAGAAATCTGTCCCAATCTAAATGGGACCAGAAATTCCACACCAGCTCAGAATAATGGACTGATTCAAAACCGAAGTCTTAACTGCAAACTCAGAGCTTCAAAATCACCAGCCACTCTGGGGAACAAAGATGAGACTTTTTGCTCCCATCAAGATTTATGGCCTTGGACACCCATCGGGGCAGTGCTGTGCTGTCCCGTAGGGTCACTATGACTCCGAATGGACTCAGGGGCAGTGAAATTTGGGCAGGGAGCTACCAGAAAAGGAGGGGCAGAAAACTCTCCTGCCCAAGCCTCCTTAGACCCTGATTTTTGGAGTGAAGAGGCGCAGAAATACTGAGAAGCCCTAAAACTTAGGCAGACAAAGCCTGGCTGCAGCTGGGAATGAACAAGGAGAACTAAGAATTACCTCTTGCTATTAAATAGTAAGCAATCACAGTTTACTGCTGGTCTAAAATCGTCAGAGGACAAATTTAAATTAAATCATATAAATAAGTATATTAAAGAGAAATAGTACCCCAAAGGGATAACCCCCCCCACTATCAAACTAGATCACAAAGAAACACCCAACTCGATCCACTTAAAGAGGAAACTATACCTAACTTAAAAAGTAGTTGCACACAGATAGACCATACATACACAATTCATTTACAGAAGCCTCCAGTGGCCAATTAATCTCAGAGCAAGTAGACTTCAGAACATAAAGTTACTACCAAGGATGAAGAGAAACACCACATAATGATAAAAGGGCCAATTAATCAAAAATACATAAAACTCCTAAAGGTATGAGTACATACTGATACATTTTGCAGCTTTATGAGGCCAAAACTGATGGAACTGAAAAGTAGGCAAACCCAAAAATATAATTTAAATTTAACATTTTTCTCTCTTTTACTAGGGAAAAAGATCAAAAGACAGTGATAGTGAGAATCCAAAAAATCTAGTCAGTTTAACTCACTTGGTACTCCAGATAGAATATATGTTCTTTTTAAGTGCATATCAAATATTCATCACACCCCTTTAAATGTGTTAATAGAAACATCAACGCACTTAAAAGGGTGATAGTCCTACAAAATATATTTTCTAGACACAAGAAGATTAAACTGGAAACAAATAGCAGAAATGTATCCGAAGATTCATGACAGAACTCTAAATATTGTATGGACCAAGGGGGAAATTATAATGACAATTTTAAAGGAGCAATAACTCATAAATAAAAGTGCAAAATATTTAGCAAAGTAGTAATCGAATTTGGCAATATATTTAAAAAATACTGTAGCAGAACCATATTGGATTATTCCAGGGATACTAGTTTGGCTCATTCTTAAAATAAATTCACCATATCAACAGACTAACTCAGGAAAGGGAAGAATTGATCCTCTCAAGAAATGCATAAAAATCTTTTGAAAAATTTAGCCTCCTTCATGATAGAATGCTCTGAGGACACTAGGAAAGGTAGGGAGTTTTTTCATCCTCATCGACAGGTGTATGGAATATAAGCCAGCTATTATTATACATGTCCCTGGAGAAGGACATTATTCTGTACTTTACTAAGCACAAAAAAGCAGAAGACTTTCAACAAGATAATCGACACAGTGGCTGCATCAGCGCGCTTCACATAAGCACAATTGTGAGGAAAGCCCTGAACCGGTCAGGAAGTGTTTCATTCTGTTGTACATAGAGTAGTGTGCTAGTCTGCTAGACTAGAGAAACAAATCCAGGGAGACTCCTAGACATATAGCAAAGAGCTTCATATCAAAGAATAATTATATACCAAGAGAACACCCTAGCCCAGTCCACATCAAGTCATAAGTTCAGTATTCCCCTGTAAGTCTGATACTAGCCCATGAGCTCCTCTTCAGACTCATCCAGCACATGTGATGATGCCGAATGCTGAAAGATCACAGGAAGGTTGACGGAAAGCCCTCTGGGTCCCGTGGTAGTGGACGAATCACCGGAGCTCTGATTGCTGTCAGCCTGGTTCCACATGGATTGTCAACAAAAACGTAAAGCAGAGAGAGTGTGTCCCACCTCCTGGGAGGAGAGGAAGTCCAAGAATCCTCATGAGAAGGTCACAGTCGCAAGGAGGGATCTGCAGCCTGTGACCTGATTGACAGGCTAGACTCCATCCTCCCACCCACCCACCCCCCTTTTCTGGTTTTGTTTGTTTGTTTTTGTTTTGTTTGTGTGTGTGTGTGTGTGTGTGTGTGTGTGTCTGTGTGTGTTTGTGGCATTACTGCCCTGGTGGGAGTAGGAAGCCTTGCTTTTTAAAATCATTTTATTGGGAACTCTCACAGCTCTTATAACAATCCATGCATCCAAGCATCAAGCATTTTTGTACACATGTCCATCATCATGTTCAAAGCATTTTCTTTCTGCTTGAACCCTTGCTGTCAGCTCATTTCCCCTGTTCCTCCACTCACCCACCCTCGTGAGCCCTTGGTCATTTATAAATTTTTTTTTCATGCGTTCCTTCATTCTTATTTATCAAGTTGACATGAAGCTGTGTAACTGCCACATTTATAGGTAGCTGTAAATTGGAAATGAAATTGGACTTGACAATACCTAACAACAATATCATTGTACTCACATTCCTGGGTATCACGAACTACTTAAAGGCTACTTAAAGTACTTAAAGGCTAGGGTTTGATCAAAAAAATACCTAAAGACTGATGGTTCAAAGCGAAACCTACTCAGCCATACTGAGGAAGAAAGGCCTGCCACTTTTCTTCCACAGAGATGACAGTCAGTAAAACACTGTGGGGACAGTTCTACGCTATACCACATCCTATTCTCATGTGTTGAAATTGGCTTAATGGAAAGGTGTTGCACCATATGTGAACAACAGGATATTCAAAATCCTGAAATGTTTAGGTCCCAAAGATCTTTGAATAAAAGCCAGCATATGTAAAAGTTCAGCAAAGCAAAGCTGCTCAGGCTCCAGGTATCCCTTCAGAGGGATCACTGAGAGTGCCGCTTTTCCTTCAACTGTAACTCGTGTCTCAGTGTGCTGTGACTTCTGTATTTTAGACAGGCAGGTAGTCCTTTGGCAGAAGGGAACCTGCCTTAGCTATCCCGCCTCATGCAAAGTTCTTGCACTCCATAGAAATACCCGCTGGTCCAGACCATGACTAATGGCAGCAAACGATAGATGTCAGGGTCTGCAGTGCAGTGAATGATAGATGTCAGGGTTTGCAGTGCAGTGACCCCTGAGGGTGCTGTCAGAGTCTCTCAGACGGCCACTTTATCAAAGACTCATGACCCAAAACCCTAGTTTTCATGATGGCGGAGCGGCCATCTGTCTTCTGATCTATCAAGGCTGTGGAGTCCATATGTAGGTCAATGGCCCAAGGCTCCAGAGCCTAGACCTCTACCTCTTCCACACCCTTTTAAATTTTGTTCAAAATCAAGGCTGGGTAGAGGTAGGAGGTGGGATGGGGTGGGAGGGTTCAAGGACTCCTGGGGCAGGAGGAAGTTATCTCTCAGAAGGTGGGGGGAGAAGAGGGATAAAGAATGAACCAATGGCAATGATCAACATATAATCCCCCCACCTGAGGGGGACGAACAACAACAACAACAACAAAAATGGGGGAAGAGAGGCAGAAGACAGTGTAAGATATGAAAGTAACAATAATTTGTAATTTATGAAGGATTCATAAAAGTAGGAGAAGAGGGAAGGGAAAAAAGAGGAATTGATACCAAGGGCTCAAGTAGAAAGAAAATGTTTTCAAAATAATGATGGCAACGTATCCATAAAGGTCATAGATACAATTGATGTGTAGATTGTTGGAAGATCTACCAATAAAATAATTAAAGCAAAATAAAACATGTGAGTCCTTACCTGGATTTAAAGAGATTTAATTAAATATTTACTGTTGTCTAAATGACAAATGTAGGCTATGGAGACAGTTGACAAGTGGAGATTAGGTGCAATTAGCTATCATTATACTTAATGATGAAAGAATTAGAACTCTTCTACCAAATCAAGAACCAGAAAAACTCAGAGGGCAGTGATGCCAAAAGAAATTAAAAAAAAACAAAACAAAACAGAAAAAGATATCTGTTACCACCATTCCTGTTAAATGGGAATTCCTAATCAATATAATAAGTCAAGAGAAAGGAATAATATATAAATACAGATTGGCAGTAGATAGTCTAAATCTTTGTTCAAAAGGGGCATGATTATCTACTTCTGAATCTACAAAAAACCCAAAACAAAACAAAACAAAGCTACTCATGCCAATAAGTGATCTAAGTGAAGTGCAATATTAAAGTCAGAATATGAAAGCCAATCCTATTCCTATATATGCTACAACAAGCAATCATGAAGATTGGAGAGGACTGGGCAATATTTCAAAGGGTAGAAAAGCTATCCTAACAAGAGCATGTTTTTCATTCCCCAATGATTTACTCCACATACAAGTGGAATAAGTATGGCCACAAATGTATAATTGTACCTGATGCAATGGATGGATGGACGGATTGTGAGAAGAGCTGTAGAAGCCCCCAGTAAAATGGTTAAAGAAAAAAAACAAACAAACTCAGGCTTCCAGTATGGTAGTGTTGGAAAAAAAAGCATTTGCAATGAAGAAGTAGTTGATCTTGCAAAATTTTCTCATGTGATCTCTAGCTTGGTTTCTATCACGAAGGCCATTTTTTCCAACTTCTCCTCCTTACTTTCTGTTTCCGAATTTTGGATTACAATCACTGATAAATATCCATGCATCTTGATTGCATGTTTGACTGATGTGCTAATCTGGGTAGACTAGAGAAACAAACACGCATATGTAAATAAGTGAGAGTTTTATATAAAGACTTAATTATACATTAAGAAAACATCCCAACCCAGTCCAGTCCAAGGTCATAATTCCGATATTAGCCTATATGGCCAATACCAATCTAAAAGTCCTCTTCAGACTCATGAAACACATAAATGATGAAAAGTGCAGAACAGCCACAAGCCAGTGGATAGAAAGTCTGGATCCAGGGGTGGTATTAGCCTTCGGTGGCAGGAGTCTCCACGTGGCTTCTCTAGGTTCAGGTTTCTGGCTGCATCAGGGTAGGTCCATGTAGCTTCTCCTCAGGGATGTCTCATAGGGAGCCAGTCTTATCAGTCAGGTGTTTCCAAGAGAGTGTTTACTTCAAAGTCTCCAAGGAAGTGAACCAAGAGAGACAGTGTCTCCAGCTCCGAGAAGAAATTACCACACTTCCCAGAATTCTCAGAAGGTCATGCCCACACAGAGGTCTCTTTGGCTATCTCCAGATTGACGGGCTAGACTCCACCCCTACACTCTTACTGCTCAAATTGACATCAGATTAGGTGACTGCCAAAACTGATTTCAGGCTGAAGACACTGGTAATATTCTTCAATTTCCGCATCATTAGCCTTTGAGATTGGTACATGAGTTTGAATGATTGTTGTATTGACCGGATATCCTTGTATGTGGCTAGATAATATTCAATCACAGATAGCTTTGTACTTCAAGATAGATGTAGAAATGTCTTTTTTTGATGATGAATGCCACGCTGTCCCTCTTAAATCTGTCATTTCCAGCATAGTAAACCATGTGATTTTCTGATTCAATATGACCAGTATGAGTCCATTTCAGCTCAGTAATGCCTAGCATATTGATCTTTATGTGTTCCGTTTAATCTATTATTAATATGTTTGCAGCTGTTTGAGTTGTTTCCCATTAGCACATGAAGGTCCCAAAGGCTTGACTCCTGCAGATTTTACTCCATAAAATTCATGAGGATTGACTCTCCTTTGAGAGGGCAACTCTTCCTCAGACCTACTATTGAGTGTCTTTTTGACCTGAGGGACCCCTTTTCTGGTAGCACCTCTGACAAGCTCCTGCTGCTGTTCATGAAGTTTTCCGTCTCTGACAATGTTTGGAGGCCATCCATAGAGTTTCAGTGACTAATTCCTCTGAAGCTGATAGCCTGTTTCTTTTTTGTAGTTTGGTCTTACTCTCGACACTCTGCTGAAACCCATTCACTTTGGGTATAAATATAGGGGGCAACCCTTTCCGTGTCACAGCAACATGTGCTACAGTGCAGCAATGAGACCGAAGAGTTGAGCGGTGGGACATAGAATTAGAAAACCAAAGAAGAGCGTGCTCGGGACTGCTTTCTTGAGCTGAAAGAGCTGATGTAAAAAGTTCAGCTCTGCGTGGCAGTATTGAATGATTCTATGGATAAAATAATGTATGATGCAGGAAGCTTCAAAAGAAGATTGAAGGAGGGCTGAGCATCAGTGGTGTAGTGGTTGAGTGCGGGACTGCGGCCCATTGGCTTGGCAGTTCAAATCCAGCAGCAGCTCTCCAGGAGCAAAGCTGGGCCTTCCACTCCCACCAGAGGGCGGTGATACCTCCCTCCCCCCCAAAAAAAAGAAGATTGAAGAAAATCACTGTACCTCCCAAAAATGGGTCCTTAAATTCTCCTTATGAGCCAAGAAAGACTCATATACTTTTGATATAATGTTAGGAGAGACCAATTGCTGGAAATAGAACAGCATGCTTGGTTTAGTAGAGGATCAGTACAAAAGAAGATCCTCAAAAAGACAGATTGCATTTGTGGTAATTGCACAATTTCATGTCAACTTGAAAAAAGGAGTGAAGGGGTGGAGTTTAGCCTAGCAATCAAGCCACAGCCTGATTGTACCTCCTGCTGGGCATGACCTTCTCATGTGGATTCTGGGACTTCCTTTTTTTATCTCCCTGGAGGCGGTCTCTCTCTCTCTCTCTCTCTCTCTCTCTCTCTCCTTCCCCTTCCTGTCCTTAAGCTACGGAGCAATACTGATGGCAGCCAGAGCCCTGTAGATGCTTTCCCCAACACTGGATCCGCAAGTCTTCCGCTCCCCCACAGGTCAGTGATCTTCCTTCAGTGGTCATCACTGCATATGCTGAGTGAGTCTGAAGAGGAATTCATGGGCTAATATTGGACATATGGGCTAATATCAAATTTAAACACTGAATCTGGATAAGGCGAGGATGTTTTATTGATGCATAATTACTTCTTGATATAAAGTTCTCTCTTGTACATAGATGAGTGTCTCTGGATTTGTTTATCTAGTCAACCCAGTCTAACACATCGATCTTCCTTATGACTCATTTTAAAGTTGTTTAATTTTTTTTTTTGTTGGCATCACCATTTATGTCACCGGGGCTCAGTCCATTAAAGTTGTTTCAGTTCTAAAAAGTGCAATGGAAATAGATGTGCATTAAGACTCTGGTGACTCCCCTTGGACAGGGACCAGGGATGTGAATAGGCTTGCTGTCACGCAGGGTGCGATGGAAAGTGGACTGTTGCAGGTGCAGTTAGATTAGAATCGAGCACCCTACTAATTGATCTCCCTTATGATCTGTTTGCATTGCTCTACTTTTTCTTTTCTGTTTTCCTTTCTAATGACATTTGTTTTCAGTTTTACTTTGTGATTGTTCTTTGTTTACTTCTTAATGTTTTTAGGTATATGAAATGAAAGGATAAGTAAATCTACAGAGACAGTAAGTAACTGGATTAATGGTTCCTTGGGAGTGTGGCAGGAGAAGTTGAGGGGACATGGGGAGCTCATAACAATGAGTACAAGAATAAGGAAAATATTCTAAAACTGATTGTGGTGGTGATTACACAACTCTTCTTGATGTAATTGAATTATGGAATGTATGATATGTAAATTATATGTCAAAACGGTTTTTAAAAAAGGATGAATCAACAGCTTGGCTACAATCATGGGGTCAACCTTAACACGTGTGATGATGGCGCCACACTTACTGTTTCCTACTGATGTACCTCAGGGTGATCTGACTCAGAGCTGATGCCGGGACATCTGACTCCAACCATACGTGCCCTTGACACACCTGTCAGCCTTATTGAGAGACATATAGGGATCCTTGGAAATAAGTCTACTGATCGTTTTGTAGGTTTAATCTCTTAAATATAAAAAAGGGGAACTGATGATAAAAATCTACATATAACCTCCTCCCTGGGGTACACTCAACAGGGAAATGGGTGAAGGGAGACATCAGATGGTGCAAGATATGACAAAGTAATAATAATTTATAAACTATTAAAGGTTCATGGGTGGGTGTTGCGGGAAGGGAGGGGGTAAAATGAGGAGCCAATGCCAAGGGTTATGAGAATGATGAGGGCAATGGATGTACAAATTGTGCTTGACACATAAGGAATTTATGTGTACAGTGTGGTAAGAGTTGTATAAGCCCCCCAATAAAAGGATTAAAAAAATGAAAAAAATATTCTAAAATTGATTGATGATGATTCTACAGCTCTTCTCAATATATTTGAACTTTTGTATTACATAATTTTTGAATTATGTACCAATAGATCTACTTTTTTGGGGGGGGGCATCACTGCTCTCCAGTAGTGGGAGTAGGAGGCCCAGCCCCACTGCTAGAATTGAACCTCCGTCCCAGTGGGCCGCAGTCCCGCACACAACCACTACGCCCCCGGGCCTCAGCCCTAGATCTACTTTTTTTTTTTTTTTTTTGGACATCACTGCTCTCCGGTGGTGGGAGTAGGAGGCCCAGCCCCACTGCTGGAATTGAACCTCCTAGATCTACTTTTAAAAGGGAAAAAAGTGCATCATATTGTCTCTGGTTCACTCAATCTTGGCCTTCCACAGTCTCAATTGCAGTTCACTAATCAGTAAACATTGATAACAATAACAAAACAAAGACAAGCAAGTCATAATTCCAAGAAGCTCTTGATGGTTGCTACAATAAAAAAAGAAAAGTAGTACTGTATTGTTTTGCTTTTTTGTTTAAATTGTACCTCTGCATCAGGTGTACTACACCTTCCTACGGCCGTGACCCTCGAATACAGCTCCTGATGTTGTGGTGACCCCCCAACCATACAATTCTTTCATTGCTACTTCATCACCATCATTTTGCTACTGTTATGAATCATAATGTAAATATCTGATAAGCAGGATGTATTTTCATTATTACAAATTGAAAATTATTAAAGCACCATGGTTAATCACAAACACAACATGTATTCTATATTGTGAAGTATTTATTTCTAAGTACAAATAAATGAAATATTTTCTTTTTTGAAATTTTGTCTTGAAGCGTGGTGTCGCATGGTTTAGTCTTCACACCAGGTACTCATATGTAGGTTTGTCTGCTTGTGGACGGACCCGCCTGGAGACAGTTAGAGGAGCGATGTCTTGATTCCTAAGACCATCGGAAATAATGTGCTTTCCGATGGTCTTAGGCAACTCCTGTGAAAGGGTCATTCAACTCCCTGAAGGGGTTGTGACCCACAGGTTGAGAACCGCTGCTCTGGATAATGTCTCTTACATTTTTCTTGGTAAAAAGTCATTTAAACAATCTATACTAGTATCATATACTAAAAAAAGTGACTTAGGAAAGTGGCTGAAGTACACTTTTTTTTTTTAACGTGAGAGGAACGGTTCAATTTGTAAGTTTGCGTGTTGAGAGCACCGAAATAGCCAGTAACTTTCCAATTACTTCTATCCTTATCCAGGGCTGCCACCTGCTGGCAAAATATAAAATCACAAACTTACTGGCCTTTGGATTTTTGAAGGGGCCCCTGGTTGCTAGTGGGTTACATGTGGAGCGGCTACGTGCAAGCTCAAGGGTTCGAAACCACCAACCACTCCGTAGGAGAAAGATGGCGTGTCCTTCTCGCAGAGTCCCAATCATGGGAACTCCGACGAGGGACAGTTCTACCCTGACCTCGAGGCGGAAGGTGAGTTGGCATCCACTTGATGGCTGTGAGCTTGGTTTTCGGTTTGGAGTGGCACAGTCCAGTGCACGACGATTAGTCCAGCGTTTGGTGGTTTTAGAAAGGCCTGATTTTCGTCTTCTGGCAGGTCGTGGCCTTGGAAAATGTTACAGTTCTACTCTGTGGTGCATCTTCCCCCCCTCCCCTCCCCTCAAAATTGGGATGAACTTGATGGCAGCTGGTGTGGGCTGAGTTTATAGTGATGTAAATTAGCTACCCCCTCCCAGGGTTTCCCAAAGCAGGTGATAGTGCTGGGAGGATCCAGGTGAGCTGGATGATGGGCTATAGTGCGAACGTCTGTCGCTGATTGACAGGGGCCTGCTGAGTAATTACGCTCCCCAAAGTCAGTCAGATTTGAAGACTCTGCTCTCTCCTTTGATGTGCTCCAGTAGGTATGAAGTTAATCCCATTTTAGTGACTTGATACAGTCAACATTTACTTCTCTCACAGAAAACAGTCTAATATCTTCTTTCAGATAGCTTCACTTGCAACATTCAAGGGTCAAGTTCAGATAGCTTCACCGTTTGCAACATTTGAGGGTCAAGGTTGTCATGGGGCGGAAAGAAGGAAAAGGCAACACATCTGATAACTGTTTTAACAAGAATGCAGCAATCATCACTTTCTTTTTCCAGAGATGCATCTCTCCTGATAACATGGTCAATGTAGGTGAGATGAAGTCTTGCCATCCTTACCTCTAAAAAGTACTCTGACAGTACCTGATTATGGATTTAATCAAATCAAAATTCTTGAAAAAGTCAACCCTTTTCCCCCTTTATCATGATCATACCTATTAGTTCAGAGGAGAGGATTTTCTTTTACATCGTCTTTGGATTTTGGTTTTCTTTATATTGAGTTGCAATCTGTACGGAAGACTGCCCTCCTTGATCTTCATCAGCAGGTGCTTCAGGTCTTCCTCGATTTTATCAAGACAGTTTGTGTCATCTGCACATGGTAAGTTGCTAATAATCTTTCCTCTGATCTTCATCCCAAATTTTTCTTCAGACAATCCAGCTTCTGTGAAGATTTGCTCAACAGATTGAGCGAGTGTGGTGAGAGGACACAGCCCGAAGGCACACTTTTTCTGATTTTAAAACGTGCCCTTGTTCTCTTCACACATCTGACTCTTGATGCGTGGACAGATTTTGCATGAGCACAATAAGGCACTATGGTGTTCTCATTCTTCTCAAGGCTATCCTTAGTTTGCTATTGTCCACACAGTCCAATGTGTTAGCAAAGTTCATCAAACACAAGTAAACATCTTTCTGGTATTCTTTGCTTTGAGCCATGATCCGTCTAACACCAGCAATGGTATTCTTTGTTCCGTATCCTCTTCTGAATCCTACTTGAACCTTTGGTGGCTCCCTATCAAGGTACCGCTGCAACCCTTGTTGGGTGAACTTCAGCACAATTTTATTTGTATATGATATCAGTCATATTGTTCTATAATTCACACCTTCTGTTGGGTCACCTTTCTTTGGAATGGGCGCAGATATGGATCTCTTGCTGTCAGTTAGTTGGTCAAGGAGCTGCCTCCCAAACGTCCTGGCACAGTGAGTGCTTCCAATGCTTCACCGGCTTGTCGGGACATTTCAGTAGACATTCTACAAATCCCCGGAACAGTATTTTGGTTAGTGTATCCACTATGGCTTAATTTCTTCATGCAGCACCCTTCGTGCTTTTTCACATGCTAGCTCCTGAAATGGTGGAATGTTGACTAGTTATTTTTGGCACACTGATTCTCTATTCTTTCCCTCTTCTTTTGATGCTTCCTATATCATTCAATTTCTTCCCCATAGAACCTTAAAATATTGCAACTCGAAATTTGAATTTTTGGTTACTTCAGTTTCACATATGGCGAGTATGTTTTTGCTTTTTGGTTTTTCTAATTCTAGGTCTTTTCACACTTTATTATAACATTTTGCTCTATCTTCTTAAGCTGCCCTTAGAAACTTTCTATTCAGCTGTTTGACTTCATCATTTCTTCAATGTGTGTACTGGGGAGGAAAGCAAAGAGGGATGAACAGGAGTTGGAAAATATGGACTAGATGATAGAAACAAAATTGAAGATCACATGATAGAATTTCATAAGCAAATATCTTTTTTAACAAGCCAAAAGGTGACACTACGTGTGGATTTCTCCAGTTAGAGGACACAGAAATCGTATTGACTACACCTGTGGGAAGCTCCATATCAAGAAAGAAAGGGCAGAGACTAACTGTGGACAGACCATCAGTTGCTCATGTGTATGTGCAGGTTGAAGCAGAAGAAAATGAGAACTAGTTCACGAGAGTCGAAATACCACCTTGATTTATTCCACCTGAATTTCAAGAACATCTGAAGAACAGATTTGAGCATTGGACACTAATGACAGAAGACTTGGTGAGCTGTGAGAGTGCATTTGGATCATACTCATGAGGACAGGAAAAGGTCATTAAAAAGACAGGAAAGAAATAAAAGATCAAGGTGAATGTCAGGGTGACTCTGAAACTTGCTCTAATTGTAGAGTAGTAAGAGCAAATTAAAAAAAAAAAGAATATTACAGAGCTTCCAAAATTAGTCAAGTGCAGTTGAAGCCATATACAATACATACATGAAATTACATTTTAAATGCATTCATTATAATCATGCCAATCAATTGAATTTTTAAAGGCTATGTGGTAATTAAAAAAGGTATCCACAAATTCTTTAAGCTTTCTGTTAAAGGGGGGGACAGTAGCTTATCTCTCTTGGGTTAGACTTAGTGAATCATTCTAATGAATAGCCTACAGTGAAAGCAATTATATGCTATTTACAAGTCTATGACATAAAGGCATCACATTCTGTATATATCAGTCTCGTAAGACTTTGAGACCAGAAGAACTAGATGGTGCCTGGCTACAACTACCAGCTGTTCTTAAGGGGCCCACATTAGGAGGTCTTGGAAAGAGTTGGAAAATAATGTGGAACAAAACCCAAAATCATAGACGAGACCAGGGTTTACTGGTCAGACGGAGACTATGGCCCTTAGACATCCTTGAACTAGACTGAACTCCCATGTTGGCTTAATTGTCAGCTAAACAATAGGCAATTCTATAAGGAAATAAAACAGAACCCTGGTGATATAATGGTTACACAGTGCACTGCTAACTGCAAGGTCAACAGTTCCAAAGTACCAGTAACTCTAGGGAGAAATATGGGGTTTTCTACTTCTAGAAAGAATTACAGTCTTGGAAACCCACAGAGACAATTCTACCTTGTCTGTAGGGTCACCCTGAGTCAGAATCTACTCTTTGGCAGTGAATTTGGTTCATAAGGGAATAGCAGTAAGGCAGTATACATGCCACTGAGTCATCAAACACTGGAGATCACAGGGCAGTTTTAACTCAAGGACAAAGTTCCAAAGGACCAGGAAAGAACAGGGAATAGAAACAGGAAAAGGGAGAAAGTGGGATACGTGATGTTCGACTGAGGGGATATGTCATTCAATGAGATGGAACAGTGTGTGTGTGTATGAACTGTTAACTGGGAAACCGAAGACCTGCTCTTATAATCAACATGTAATTCACAATAAACCGTTTCTTTTAAAGTAGTCATTCTGTTCTCACTGTCTGAGATTGCTAGTTCTGAGAGAAACCGATTGACATATTGTGAGGACATCCTAAGCAGCTGTATACATGGTGGGGACCTGAGGTCAATTGTCAGTAATCTTGCATTTAAGTCCACCTTGGATGTGGGTCCTCCATTTCAGTTAAGTCTTCCGATTATTGCTGCTATAGCTAATCTTTTCACGACAGTTTTGTGAGCATCCCCAAATCAGAGCCATAAAATGGGAAACCAAAGCCAAAACAGACATTGAGTGGATGTGGGCTCCTAGCAGACAGGGCAGAACTGCCTCTGTGACTTGCTGTTTAGGACAGTTGCTCTTGCATTCTCAACCCACAGTGGCTGTGAGATAATAGTTGCTGTTCAAGTCACTGTGATTCCGAGTGCTTTTTTTCATGCAGCAGGGGATAACCTGTCCAAGGTTAGAAGATGAAGTCTATTTTATTTGTATAAAATTTCCTATTGAAAAACTAATCAAGTAGTATTTAAATTAACACTTTAAAATAAGACTATGAGTACTCAGTGTGTATAGGGGAGGACATTAACAGAAACAAGGACCTGAGAAATGTTATTCAGTAATTTCATTGTATCTTACTCTATTAGCAAATAAAAAAATTAATCCACGTGGGAGAAATGAGAGTTTTTGTCTTAAATGCAGTATGCTCAAAATCTACGTGGCGGCTTCAAAAAAGTTTGTGGGAAATGTAACTAAAGGATGTTGGCATTTCCCCCAATGATTTTTTTTTGAAGATTCCTTGTATAAAAAGACAAGAGCCAGCCAGGGAACAGAGCCTGATGTTTCCTAGTGGATTACAGGAGAAGGTGAGAGAGGGAAAGAGCGCTACTGCTTTTGGAGCACAGTTTTGGAGTATAGTGAAGGAAATGTTACAGGGATTAATGTAGTGGTCACCTTCATGATGGGAGCTACTGTGAAGCAGGCAAGTTATTGGGAGACTGGGACTGCTTAATCCGGTCATAGTCTTGCTAAGATTTAGGAAGATTTTTTTTCCCCCAGTGTGTGGCCTTCTCACTATAAATTGACAGTGTGTGGAAGATAGGAGACTTCTATTACTGGATTTGGGTCTTGTATCTGATTAATTGATTTCTTCCCATCCCAGGACCCAACAGTGGAATGCCGACCTTGGACTTATCTGGGGATTTCTGATTCTTTCAGTGGGGCACCGGGCAGCTTGTGGTCTTCTTGCCTCATCTTCCTGCTTCCTGTTTTTCAGCCTCTGCAGTTACAGAAGTCAGGAGATGCTTTCAGCTAATGTTTGACCCACGGACTTGAACCACACTAGACTAACCATCTCCAAACTGTGTGAGCTCTTTCATGATATAAATCCATCTATAGACATACACTTTCAAGCATTACAGGGGAACTCCCTAAGACACATGCAAAAGAGAATTTCAAAGTCTCACGAAAATCCAGCATCCTGGATGCTGGGTGGATCTCCCTTTTGAAATTGAAAGGTACCCTGAAAACAATTCTTTTAAAAGCAAATCATAGTTTAGCTTACTGAGTAAAGGATGTCTGCTTCTTTCATTGTTCTCTTTCAAGAATGATGTAGAAAGAATCAAACTGAGACCAGTCACTTTAAAAACTAGCTGAGAAACTTTGCAAGTCATGAGTTTATGTTAATGAGGAAGGAAGGTCAAAATGCTTACTCACCACACAATGTTGATGCCACAAAATGGTATATGTAGAAATTGTTCAATTGGTAAATGTTCTGCCACAGATTTTCAACAATAACAGCAATTTTTCAAATGATTAAGATTTTAATTCAGATGGCCACTTGCTATGTTTAAGAAATGTTTACTTTAACATGCACCACCATTGTGGAAAGGAATATGATGCTACCTAAACCAACTGGAAATAGAAGTACATACAACCCAATAATGCCTCTGCTGTGTGTACACTCTAAAGAAGAGACAGAATGTGAACAGATGTCTGCTTTCATGTTCATTGCAGCATGTTCATCATAGCAAAAAGCTGGAAACAGCCCACATGCCCATCAGTGGAAGAATGAATAAAGAAACTCTGGCAGAAGCACCCAATAGAATATCATGCTTCCCTAAAAAGGGAAGATGAAACACTTGGTGATATAGATGGACTCATAAATCATAAAGCAAGTGAAGTTAGTCAGTCACAAAAGGACAAGTGTTGTATGAGTGCAGTACTATAAAGATAAACACCAAGACAAAGGCCAGCTGCTGTTCTCAGGACATGTGATTTTCTAATCTGGTCTCCTAAGCAATGAGGTAGTGAGACACCCTAGTCTCCATGAACCATGTATCATTCCCCTATTTCTACATCTCTAAGACCATTTTGAGAGAGAAAGCCTTGCCCCAGTTGGGGTCAGTTTCTGAAGATGAGGAGTATGATAGGTAGGTATATTGTGCCAACCTGGTCAATACGAACATGTGGAATTAATAAGGTCACAGTTTGATTGGAAGGCAACGAGATGCCTTAGCTTGCTCTCTGTGATTGGACCAGTGTGAAGCTGCCTTAGCTAGTTCTCTGTCTCAACTTGTGAGCTACACTACCCATGGGGCGCCCAACCTATGGATCATGTCATTACAGCTTGAATTTCCTTCAAGACCTGCTTTGCCACACTTTTGGTGTACACATTGCCTCAACTTGGGACTACTGGATCCTGTCATCTTGCTGACTGTAGGTGACCCACCTTGCTGTTTGTTGCCTGTGGCCAACTGCCTACATTGCTCAATGGAAGATGCTGCAGTCGGACTCCTTGACCTTGGACCAAGCAGCCCTTGTGAGTTAAAGGACTTTCAGTATATTAACTGAGTTCTCTACACTGCTGTGTGGACTAATTAGCTGTTATATTTCTTCATGATATATATATGTGTGTGTGTGTGTGTGTGTGTGTGTGTATATAAAGTGTCCTGGTTTTGTTTCTCTAGGGATTCCCATGTAACACAAGAGGAGCATGAGAGGACAAATCTGTTTTTACCATATAATGGTGTTCTAAGGTCACCCCAAATCAGCACACTCTTAGAAGAGAGACTAATGAATCTTCCTTGAAATTCAAGTCAAGAGGTGTCTGGGACAAGGGTGGTGATGGGAGAGGGAGTACATGTTTTTGTCAGAGAAGACAACTGCACTTCTGTTGGGAGGTAAACCAAGTGAGGTAACCTGCCATTGGGGGTGGGAGTGACATTTGACAGTATTTATATAGACCCCAAGAGGAGAATACATTTTGTACTATGTTCCTCCTCTACCCCCTACCTCATATGTTTGAAACGACCTTCTATTTCAATAAAAACTGTAAGTCTACTTCAGTTTTACTTTTTAAAGAAGCCTTATATTACTGATAGGATATTTTTATTTAGTTTTAAAAATATATTTATTTATTTTTGGGGTTTTTTTTTGGGTGGGGCATCACTGCCCTCTGGTTGGAGTGGGAGGCCCAGCCTTGCTCCTGGAGAGCTGCTGCTGGATTTGAGCCGCCAACCCAGTGGGCTGCAGTCTCGCACTCAACCACTACGCCACTGGGGCTCAGTCTCTTTGATTTCGTTTTTATCTAGCATTTGGTGGCCTAGGCAAGTGTGTGCCTATAGACAACTGGGATTTTGGACTCTGTCATAGACCATATCAGAATATCCAATTTGGAATCTCTCCTAAGTGAGCTGGGCTTTACTTTAAACGCACCTGTATCAGATTTAAGAACTGATGTATTCCCTTGAACTTATGCTGGAGTGCCCTACTAGTAGTGTGAAGAGGAACAGATGGCCGCTATCCTTAGATTGTGAAATCCCTAGATTGTGGTTGTTGAACTTTGATTTGGATTTCTTCTTTTGAGGGTGTCCAATGAATGGTAGCCTCAAATCACCATATATATGCTACTTTAATGTTCTCTTTGCTTTTTTGACAAGTATTAGTCTGATAGGCATGATTTTACTTTTGTGAATGAATGCTATTGATAGTCTTGCTCTAGCCTCACCCCTCATTGTTCATGTAAATACTGTCCAGGCACTTGAGCTTTTAATCTGTATGATCAGCAATTCATGTACTGTGGTCTGAAATGCTGACCTCTGCATGTATAATTTCCTTTCCTCGAGAGTGTTTTAAATTCTATACCACTGGCTAAATTAATAATGCTATCAATAGATGTTATTTTGGCGACTAAGATGCTACTTTGAGGACTAAGGTATACCTGACACAGGCCCTGCTATTTTCCATTGCCTCATATGCACTTGAAAGTTGTATCTTGAGTAAGGAAGATCAAAGAATGGATACATTTGAATTCTGGTGCTGGTGAAGAACATCGAAAATGCCATGGACTATCAAAGAACAAATCTATGAAGAAGGCCAGAGTGCTCCTTAAAGGCAAGTATGGCAGTCACTGATGTGCCAATTTCAGCATTAGGCATGTAAGGGTAGACTCTAGCCTGTCAATCTGGAGACAGCCAATGAGGTCTTGTGTGGGCATGGCTTTCTCCTGAGAATTCTAGGAAATCTCATGGTATTCCCCCCAAGGATGTATGTGACTTATAGCTGAGTTCCTGGCAGACATTGCAACTGACAAGACACAAAAACTTAGTCCCTTGGGATGCTTGACTGACAAGACAAAATGGCGGCATGCTGATAAACCCTGAGTCGTGGAGGAGCTGGAGAATAATCCACATGGGCATACCCTGATAGAACCAGACTTCTGGGGCTGGAGAAGCCACGTGGAGACTCAGTGCTGAGATGCTTGGGAGGCCATGGGGAGCCCACTGCCAGCGCTGAGCTGCTTCTACCACTGCTGGATGCACAAGACTTTGTACCCACTGACCTGTGATTGTCCTGGTGTCATTGCACATGCTTTGTGAGTCAGAAGAAGACTTTATAGACTGGTATTGGACATATGGGCTAACATCGGACTTATGACCTTGGACTGGACTGGGTTGGGATGCTTTCTCAATGTTATATTCCTCTTGAATATAAACATTTCCCTTCTATCCATATGCACGTTTATGAATTGGTTTCTCTAGTCTATCCGGACTAACGCAGCAAGGATGATGAGAATTCTTCTTACATACTTGGATAAGTTGTCAGGAGAGAGTGGTCACTGGAGAAGGGCATCGTACGGGGTAAAACAGAGGTGCAGCGAAACAGAGCAAGGTCCTCGAGGAGATGGATACAAGGCATGGGAGCAATTGTCAAGACAGCACAGAACTGGGTAGCACTTCTTTCTGTTGTGCACGTGGTCACGGCACCAACACGAGGCACCTAACACCAACACCCAGAACATAAAAAAATGTAGTGAGGAAATGGGATGGTCCCTGCTTTCAGAAAGAATAGCATCTGGAGTCTTAATGGCTTGTCTTAAAACAAACAGCCAGGTATCAAAGAACTAAAAATTATATCATTGTAAATGAGGGGGAGCACAGGCTGGGGACCTGAGGCTTGTGTGTAGGTAAATGGGGCATCCCCTTACAGAAGGGTCTTGGGGAGGGGATGAACCCAGTCAGGGTGCAGTGTAGTAACAATGAAATATACAATTTTCCTCTGGTTCTACAAATCTTACTCCCCGCGATCATGATCCCAATTCTACCTTACAAATCTGGCTAGACCAGAGGACGTAAACTGATACAGATAGGAACTGAAAACACAGGAAATCCAGGACAGATGAGGCCCTCAGGATCAGTGGCGAGAGTGTCGGATCAGTACACTCAACTGGGTGGGTGAAGTGAACATGGGTTAGAAAGGGGGAACCGAAGACGAGGATCTACATATAACCTCTTCCCTGGGGTACAGACAACAGGGAAGTGGGTGAAGGAAGACATCGGACAGTGTAAGATATGACAAGATAATAATAATTTATAAATTATTAAGGGTTTGTGAGGGAGGAGGAGCAGGGAGGGAGGGGGAAATCAGGAGCCGATTATCAAGGGCTTAAGGCTGAGCCCCGGTGGCGTAAGTGGTTGAGTGCGGGTCTGCGGCCCGCAGGCTTGGAGGTTCAAATCCAGCGGCGGCTCTCTGGAGCAGCACTGGGTAGTGCCCACGACCACCAGAGGTAGTGATGCCAAAAAAACCCAAAACAAATCAGGGGCTTAAGCAGAAAATAAATGTTTTGAGAATATAGAAATGAACAAATGTGCTTGACATACAATGGATGTATTATGGATTGTGATGAGTCGCATGAAGCCCCAATAAAATGATTTAAAAAAAACAAACAAGTAGCCATCTAAGTGAGATCTCAACTAAGTCCACATAGAATAAGCGCACTCGCCTGTGTGATCAAAAAGTTATAAACAATAAAATACAAATCTGGAGGAGAGAATGGAATGAGAGGTTACATTGTGAATACTTGGTTTGCAGAAAACTAAAATCCATTTGTGCACACATAGATTAAGTCTCTGGTGAGTCTTCTCTGACCATTGTCAAGGGATGAGAATACCCTTGCTATTGGAGAAAGAACATTTTAAGTTTGATTATGGTAGAGTTGGGTTAAACTGTAACACTTTATCATTTGACTTCTCTCTTAGTCTTTTTAAAGTTGTTTCAGTTTTTTTCATATTTTCTGCTTTCTTTTGATTGAGGTTTTGCTCAGATTTATTTTCTCATTGTTGTTTGTTGTTTTGATATGTATGATTTGCTGAATGAGGAAATCCAGGAGAGTTAAATCTCTAGAGACAGCAATTGGGTTAGTAATTAGTTAGTGGCATGGCAGGGAAGGTTGGGGAGATAGGGGAAACTAACAATAATGAGCATGAGAAGAAAATGTTCTAAAATTGATTGTGGTGATGATTACACAACTTTTCTTAATGCAACTGAATTATTAAGTTGTGTAATATGTTGTATGATAGCCCAAAGAACTAATTTCTAAAAGTTTGCTCTTTTTTAAAAAAACTAAATCATTTCATTGGGGACTCATACAGCTCTTATCACAATCCATACCTCCATCCAACTCTTATCACAATCCATACCTCCATCCATCCGTATCTTTTGATAGCCCGACACCATACCTCCAGCACACTTGTGTATTTGTTGCCATCATCATTCTCAAAACATTTACTTTCTATTTAAGCCCGTGGTGTCGGCTCCTCATTTTATCCCTCCCTCCCCACTCCCAGCTCCCTCATGAACCCATGATAATTTATAAATTATTATTTTTATTATTTTATCATATCTTACAGTGTCCAATGTCTCCCTTCACCTACTTCCCTGTTGGTCTGTACTCCAGGGAGGAGTTTATATGTATATCCTTAAAATCAGTTTCCACTTTCTATCCCACCTTCTCTCCACCCTTTTGGTATCACCACTGTCACCACTGGTCCTGAAGGGATCATCTATCCTGGATTCCCTGTGTTTCCAGTTCCTATCTGTATCAGTGTACATCCTCTGGTCTAGCCAGATTTGTAAGGTAGAATTGGGATCATGATCGTGGGGAAGAGGGAGATTTGTAGAACCAGAGAAAAGTTGTGTGTTTCATCATTGCTACCCTGCACCCAGACTGGTTCGTCTCCTCCCTGAGACCCTTCTGTAAAGAGATGTCTAGTTGTCTACAGATGGGCTTTGGGTCCCCACTCTGTACTCCCCCTAATTTACAATGAGATAATTTTTAGTTCTTTGATGCCTGATACCATCGACCCCTCGTGGTCACACAGGCTTGTGTGTTTCTTCCATGTGGGCTTTGTTGCTAGATTGCTGCTTGTTTACCTTCAAGCCTTTAAGACTCCAGATGCTATATCTTTTGATAACCGGCACCATCAGCATTCTTCACCACTTTTGCTTATTCACACATTTGTCTTCAGCGATTGTGTCAGGAAGGTAAGCATCATAGAATGCCAATTTAATAGAATAAAGTGTTCTTACATTGAGGAAGTACTTGAGTGGAGGCCCAATGTCCATTATATGCCTTAATACTAACCCTATAAGTATATGCACCTAGATCTATTTCATCATCATATATAAATAAATTTACCTATGTACATCTCTGCAAGTGCCCTTTGCCTCCTATTTCTTTCCTCTATTTCCTTTTACTTTCTTCTTGTCCTGCTACCATGCTCAGCCTTCACTTGGGTTTCAGTAATTTCTCTCAGCTACATTACCCTTGATCAATCCCTACCAGGCCTCTTGCACCCTCCTTGACACTGATTTTGGATCACTGATTTTAGATCATTGGCCCTTGTCCCTGGATTGGTCAACACCACCTAATCACCCCCTCCTCCCCTTCTCCCATGTCCATTCAGAACCACTGATTCCATTGTTTTCTCCTCCAGATGGCCATTCAGTTTCCCGATTGTTCATCCAGTCTGTCTTATCTAGATAGACCTGCAGAGATAAGTTTGCTCCTTTAAAAAAAACTAGATAATACACACAATAAAATAAAATAAAAAGTTACAAAGTGGTACATTATCAAATGCAAGTCTTTCTTTTTCTCCCAACTGTGAGATTTCCTACCTAGATGCAACCTCTATTACTAACCTCTTATGTACTCTTAAAGAGTTATTTACAGCACACACTGCTATTGCCTTTAAATCCTTTCTCTTTAAGGTACTGAAAAATTTGAATCTTGAGTGGGTTGAGACAATGCTTCCTTTTCTCCTCTCATGTGACTTCTTTTTCTTTTTGGGTGTTCTAACCAGTTCATTCTTTTTTGTCTTTTATAATCATTTTATCGAGGACTCTTACAACTCTTGTTATAATCCATACATCAATTGTATCCGACATCTCTGTACATATATTCCATTGTTCTTTTCTAGATATTTACTTTCTGTTGAGCCCTTGAGATCAGCTCCTCTTTTTTGCCTCTTCCTCCTCCCCCACACCCTTTGATAAATTTTAGATTGGTAATTATTTTCAAATTTCACACCGACCACTGTCTCCCTTCCTTTCTGGTTTCAGTTGTTCTTCCCCCTGGATGGAGGTGTGTGGTTATGTGCATTCACTGTGATTGGTGGCCCCTTCCCTTTCTCCCTCTCCCTCTTCCCCTACCCTTTTGTTATCTCTATTCCCATTCCTGTTCCTGAGTTCCATGTGTTGTGAGTTTTATCTCTTGCCTATATCTATGTACATGCTTCCATTTAGTCCAGAATGGGAAGCGGCACTGGGGTTATGATAGTGGGGGGGGGGGGTGAGACCTCAAGAGATCACAGGTATATTGCATGACCCTTTAGTGCTCGACTCATGCTATTCGTTGTTCACTATTTCTGCAGAATTCTCTGTCCATTTGTGTACGTAGGTATTGAGTTTTGGAAATGAGTTTCCTTGGCGTGGTCACTTCTATAGCGTGCTCTGTGATGTGTCCCCAGTGCTTACACAAAGGAATTCATGAACCCCCAGGGCGCTCATAAACACGGTTCTGAGAGCTGTATTTTGGCCCTTTGTAGAGACTGGAGAAGATATTTTAAACTCTGTTTCTTTTGGCAGGGAGAGTGATTTCTTCATTGGGCCTCTACTGAGAATGGATGAACATCATTTTCTTCACTGTAAAACACTCTTAACATTTCCCAAGGGGGGAAAGTTCTCACTGTCATGCACCCTATCCATACACAGACAAATGGGGAAGTTATTCTTGTTGAACTAATAACAAATCTGGCTTTTTAGAATAGTTGCTGGTGATTTCTTATTGAATCTTCTTGGGGCACTGTTAGAGCCAGAAATAAGACATCATTTATGATTCTTTCTTTCTTTTTTAAAAAAAATGCTTATTTCATTCTTTTAAAAGGAGAGAATTTTTACTCACAGAATGAGTCTCCTTGTGACCATTTTACTTGCCTGTTGTTAGCAATGTGATAGCTGATCATCTCGGGTGGCTTCAGAGAGAAGCAGCTTCCTTCAGTAAATGACTGAGTCGTTCACTCTCTGAATTTCAGAAAGACTATTTCCTTTTAAAGATTTACTGTTATTTTTCTAATTCTTATTGACTCATTACTAAAATATCGGTTTAACTATTACTCATAAAAATCATATGTGTAGTAGCCTGTATATTAAAAACAAACATGAAAACATACTCCCCACCTTAAATAAACATAATATTAAAGGCAATGTACATGATAACAAAGGAAGTGAAACTCCCTCAAGATAACCAAGGGATGGTAGGTTTTTCTCTTGGGTGACTTTACTTCAGTTGTAGAATGGGGGCAGCAGGAAGCATGACAAAGAAAAGGAAGCACATACAACCAGAACATTTCAGACCTGGGTGTTAATTCTGAATATGACATGAAAGAGTTGCATGCACTTGGGTTTGTTATTTTAATAATCAGTGTCTTTGTTTTCTCACTTTAAAAACGACATGGCTGGACTTGCTAGACTTGTGAAGCCATGATTTCAGAAGGACCGATGAGAAAGAAGCATGAGAAAGGACGCTCTCTGGGGAAGACAACATCAAGCAAAACAAAAGACCAAGTTCAGGACGAGGCCTGGCAGAAATAACACTGAAGACAAATTCCAGTTCTCTGTTTTGCCCACCTTTGTGAGCTCAGGTAATATCTTCAAGTTTTCTGGGAATGTGAAGTGGAAGAGTCTATTGTTCAAGGTCCTTCCTGGAAGCATGAGTCAGGACTTATTGGTAGGGCCAACCCACATCCTGCTGAGCTGGAAGGAGTTAGGAAACATCAAATGTCGACGTAGATGCAAGCACATAAGGCAAGGACTCAAATAATCAGTTACTGGGCATTTCTAGAAAGCCAGGTTTACTACCCTTAGTCCTCAGAACTTCTATCTCAGTAAGGCATGACCATGGAAAACACACAGAGGTTAGAAATGAAGAAGGAGGGTGTCTAAGACCTCAAGCTAGGTCTGTTTGATTTCTTTGTCCATGTTCTTCCTTGATTTATGCAGTTGCCCAAGTCTGAATAGTTCAGCGTTCACATAGTAACCAAATGCAGATGCTTTGCTCTGTAAGTCTTAATTGTTACTGCCCTCATGTTCTAAGTTTGAGAAAGAATAGGGATGATAGCCCAAACTCTGATTTCTATAGTAAAGGAATAAACCAACTCAGGTGCCACCAAGGTAGGTAAATAGCAACTCCCAGCAGAGATTCTCCCAGCAGTCCATCCAGTTTTCAGAGCTTATGATTGTCTTTGGACAGCTTAGGGCACAGTCCTGTGCTGTGTTGCCTGTGTTCCTCTGGAGGGAAAGAGATTCTGAAGAGAGACTGGATTGCTACTGCCTATTAAGCCAAGCCATACATGGTAGCACTTATGATGGCTTAATGATCTAGTGCTGCTATAACAGGAGTAGGCAGTGGATTAACAGACTCCCCCCGCCCCACACACATCGTTTAGGAAGTTTAAATTCAAGCCGATGGCTCTCTCGACTTTCTGCTACAATTCTGCAGAACTGTGAGCTGCTCCAGGGATGGTCCTTATCGAAGGGGGAAAAATATGGCTCCATTAGCCCTTTTTCTGCCCATAGAATTCCAAGAACAAAGAGCAAAATTTCTTTTCATTCATTGCCTGTCCTCTTCATTCTAAACTGATGAGCTTTCTGCTGTGATCATTGGTTTGCTCCATCAGGTAGACATTTAGTCTCTTTTGCAAAGTACCTGTAGCCACATCATTGGTGAACAGTTCACGGCAACAGAATCTTCCAAATCTGTAAGTTCTGTTTGCATTTTGCTCATACGGTTCATTGTGAAGTGGATCTCTTTCCTCGGTGTGATACACCAGTGTGATACGCCACTTGATTGCATGACCGCTGCTTCTAGGAGCAATGAGTGATTGGAGAGTCAAACAGGATGAAATCCTCGCTTTTATGTGTTCATCATGTTATCTTTCTTGTCTGTTAGTGTGCTGTGCTGGCCTGTGTGTTGCTGTGATGCTGGAAACTATATCACCCATATTTCAAACACTAGCAAGGTCATCCAAGGTCACTCACATTTCAGTGGAACTTCCAGACTCAGAACGTACTGCAAAGAATGAATAAGCTGTTCACTGTGATGAGCCACAGAACATTTTATGAATAGATATTAGCCTTAGCAAATCTTTGGACTTGCCACATTTCATGTCTGCCACTCTATTCTGCCCCCTAGCTAGGTGATCCACGAGAGACTAGTGGGTCTCTCTGCAAAAGTGTCCAAAGTCATCACAAGAGGAATTGATTGGGATTTAAGGAATAATAATTTTGGCAGTGCTATATGATCAGGTAGATTAAAATAGGCGTGAACGTTTGAGGGAAAAAAAGAGCTATTTCAGCAGCTGACCCAGGTGAGCTTTCGATTTGGTTTGATTTGGAATGATTCTAATGATTCTATTTTGCAATTATTCTCCATCCTGGGCTTCTGCTCTGTCACCAGTGAAGAGCAGCAGAGGTAGGAAACTTTCTCAGAGATGTTTCCAGAAACTCTAGGATTTAAAGTTGTCTTAACGATCCCTGTTGGCACATAGTTGAACAAATGGCCGTTTAAAATTTAGATTCCAAGTTATAGGCAGTGATGGAAAAGGGATCCATTTATGTAGCCTCTGAGTGTCGCTGCTAACCTTCCCATGACATTCAGCTAATTTTCCTAAGGACCAATTATGATATTGCCTCCACAGTGGCCCAGGTCCCCGAAGACCAAGCGCATCTAAAACATATGGCTTCCCCTCTGAAGTTTCATTAGCCTGCTGGTAATTCAGGTATCGCCAAGGATCCCTACCTGGGATCAGGCCTGAGCGCTCAAGCAGAGCTAGTAGCAGATGAAAATAGTTTGGAAATTTCCATCTCAGAGGTAATCTCTCATGAAAAACGGTGAGAAGCATTTTACTTATTAGTAAAAATGCAGTTTATTAACATCCTGCATGTGTCTTTGAAGCTCATGTACATTTCATGGACTAGATCATCCTTTACAAAATGAAACACTTTCCCTGTCAGGCAGGGAGCAAGTAAGAGATCTGGAAACCTAATCTGCTGAATGCATAAGCTAGCATTGATAAAATAATAACCTTTTTATTATTAGAGTACATACCTGTGCTTCATTGTAGAAAAAAATACTCATGAGCAAAATTGATAGCAACCTATGTTCACCACTCAGTGTCAGTTCATTATTGGTAACGCCTTCCTGGGTCTGCTGGAAAATGCTTGTAAAAAATAAAAAATATATATACAAGAAAACAAAACCCATGGACACCGAGCTGACTCTCAAGCTTTGCACATGTTTTTAGGAGCCAAGAGCCTGTCATCCTTTCTCAGAGTGGTTGGTGGGCTTCAACCATGAGGGTGGTGGTTAGCAGCCCAGTATCTAACCCACAGTAAGCGGCACCAAGGATCCATAAAAGACAAAATATGATCACCAAATTTCACAACGAGTGTATTTAGAACCAAAGTAAACATGTTTTATAACTATCATTCAATAATCTATGTACCATCTAGAAAGTTAGATTAGAGATAGATGTCTTCTTTGCAGATAAGGAAACCAGGGGACAGAGGAGCCCATGAGAAGAGAGGAAGAGAGCAGATGAGAGCAGAAGTAGCAAGCAGAGGTAGAGGACAGACAGAGCAGAGGTAGAGAATAGACAGGAAATTCAATTCCTTTTTCTCCACTACGTCATCCACCACATGCATATTTATTTTCCATAATCGCCGTTGGGTAGTTAAGAGAACATGACCATAAAAAAAACAAAGATAGCTAGGGCACTGGAGACATTCAGGCAGGCATACTTCAAAACTTCATAAGCCAGATTTCTTAATGAGAGGAAAACAGTTGTGGCTGTCACAAGCAGCTCTCCAACCTTGGAAAGACTTATACTCCTAAGAGTACTCACCACTTATCCCTTTTCCCTGAGAAACACCACGAAGTGGCAGGCAGGTACAGCGAGGGAGTCCCGGGGGTGATCCTGAAAGCAAGGGGATATTGCCCAGCGGCAGGGCGCTCCCTGTATGCTTCTGATCCACAGTCCACTAAAGCCACAGAGTCACAGTGACGACCCAGTGAGACACGCAGCAGAGTCTTTACAAACTGTTTCTAGTCTTTACAAGTGGTTTCTAGTCTGACAACTTTTCTGGGACGACTCGCTCTGAGACCAAGATGGCCGTGTTTGGGGTTGGGGGCTGCTGGTGGCTGTTGAGTTGGTTGACTTGGTCTGTCCTGAGCAGATCAGAATACTCAGTGGGGGCGAGTTTCTTCAGGACCTCCGGTTGTTGTGCCAGCTGCCCTAGGCGCTGGGCATTTTGCAGGCATTCGAAGAGCCTCTCAAGTCTTCCTAGAGGGGCCCCAAGCCCTTTGAGTCCATAGGAAATGCTTAGGAATGACACCAGAAAATATCAGAAGCCACTCACTCATTTAGCTATGCCGCTGTATTAGGACGTTCCAATTCCTAGTCTTTCCCCCTCAGAGAATTAATTAAGCATCCATCATGTTCCCATGGAAAGTTGCAGCTCAGTCTTTTTAAGCCTAGAGAAGAGAGGTGAAAAAAAGAGCAACCACTAGAAACTCCATCTGATAATGCAGATCACACAAGTGATTGTGTAGTCATTGACAATTGAGATTTCAAGTGGAATTTTCCTGAATCACTTAAAAAAATGTCTTTCTGATTTGGGGAGATTTTTAGATTTATGGAACAATCATAAAGGGGTCCCATTTCCCTAACATCCAGTTTCCATTATTGTTAGTGCACAGCTATCACAAGTTGGACAATGAGTAAGGCTGACTAATGAAGAATTGATGCATTTTAATTATGGTGCCGGTGAAGCATATTTAACTAGCCTTCAACTGCCAGGAGAGCAAACCAATATGCCTAAGAAATACAGCCAGCCTCCTCCTTAGATTCCAGGAGGGTGAGACTTGCTCTCACATACTGAGGCGTGTCATCAGGAGAGGCCTTTAGCATGCTTGCTAAAGGAGAGGGGCAGAGAAAAAGAGATGGGTGGACACAGTGGCTGTGATCATGGGCTCAAACACAACAACAATCGTAAGTGCAGGACCAGACAGCGTTTGTTCTGTTGTACATTGAGTCAGAACGGACCCAAGGGCACCTCACCATAACACAGCAACCCATGCACATACGTATTTGTAGTTCTTTCTCTATTGATCCATCTGTAATTATGAGTTAAGCATACATTCACATTGATGTTACCTGCTCTGGATTTCCAGGAAAGAAGTTGGCAACTGACGGTCTCTCACCAAAAAGTGGCCTTGCAGTCTTGCTAGTGCGCGCAGTTTAAAGACAGGCAGTCTGAACTCACCCAGGGTTGAGTTCAGAACAAAGTCCTGGGGAACCGCCTCCATTAAATTCCAGCCCAGAGAAGTTCAACTTTGCAACACACGGTGTCGCCATGAGCCGGGGGCGGGGGGAGGGTGTGTGGAGGGTGGGGGGTGGTGGCAACTGGAGTCCACTGAAGGTGAGATTACAGGGAAAACCAGTTCTGTTCGGAACAAAGCCTAGCTCGAGAGCAGTCAACATAAGGGAAAGAAGACAGGTGATACAGTCATCTTGCCCTTTGACTAGTTGGAAACCGTAGACCTAAAACCCGCGGTTTGGCTATCCTTTGATGACTCCCTGCTATCCTTTCTCTGATAGAATCGCTGCTGGCAGAGAGAAGCAGTGAGTCATCATGAGGAAAACAGCCTGGCAGATGGGGATGAAGCAACTCTCTACCTAGCTCCCGAAGTCAGTGGCAGTGAGGTGTCTGTAATTTAAAACAAGTAGTTAAAATCCAGGTCTTTTCAGTGCCTAACTCTGACACTGCAAAAGTAATGCCTCCTTTGTTAGCCAAGGAGTTCTGCAAGCCAGCCTGTCAGGAATGTGGTCAGGGAAGGCTAGGCACAATGCATTTCCATTCCAGGGAGAGGGGATTGGGAGGGAAGGGCGCCAGGGGTGACAGCCCAGGCAGGCTTCTAAACACTTGAAATAAGAAAGTTGGATCCTTCTGGGAAAAACTGACTTTGGGCAGCATTACCTCTTCCTGAACACCTTATAAAAATATCGGCAAGCATTTGAGGAACTTGTGTGCGAACCCGTTCTGAGAAGCATGAAGAGATGGCACTAAAGATATGCCAAAACTTATCATGAGAACCCTACATACGTGGACTTCTGAGAAACTTCTACTTTTTAGGAGAATTTGATGAAAGAAAGGGAAACATGAATGAGGATTCCACGATGGAACCCAGGAGTGGCGACTTGCTGAAATAAAGTCTGATTAATATGCTGTTTTAAAAGCATGTTCTCACATAAGACTACATTAATATTTAAAATAAATTTTAAAGTAGTGTTTAAAAAATTTAATATTTCAATTAATTTTCAAAGTAAAATTTAAAATGAAAGTGAAATGTTATTTTAAAATACTACTTTGAATATATGTGTTTTTTATTTACTTCTATTCAGAATGTATGCATGTACACTTAGATGCGCTGGATCATCTTTTATGAGGATATCGGTATGGGCTACACATTTTGAGTAAGGGTGCCAGATATGGTTATATATATATTTGGGCCAATTATTTTAAAATGTGTATTTAAAACACTTAAAATGTAGTCTCAAAAGTCAGTTGGATAAATTTCTGAAATCAAAGAAAGATACTATATGAGTGTGCAATTCTATAACTATGCTATTGTTTCTTGGCCTATGCAATGGAGCCTATGCATTTCAGATTTGATTTCATGTTATCAATGCCGAAATCCATACCACTATTGCATGTCCAATGATAACATTCAGAAAGAGCAAATCTAAGTACCTTGAGGTTTACTAAGGCACACAGACAATAGAAAAGGCAACCCCCCATTGTGGTAAGAAGATGTTCACAGAAAACACATTTTGTTTTTTGTTTATCAGCTCCTTTGGTTCTTCACTGTTTGCTGTTAAGACCATCTTAATTTATGAAGCCCTACCAGCTGAAAATAATAAGATCGTTCACAAAAGTTTCAATAGTGAAGCCTGGAGAAATTTTAAAAATGTAGTAAGTATTAAAAAAAAAAAAACCCCAAAACCTCCACTGTCACTGAGTTGATTCCAACTGAAAGCCTTCCTAGATAGGGTTTATTGCACTCTCTGCCAACCAGTCGATTCTGACACTTAGTGACGCCACAGAGCAGGTTTCCAAGAATATAACTCTTTTTTGGGGGGTTGCATCACTACCCTCTGGTGGTCATGGGAGCTACCTAGCCTTGCTCCTGGAGAGCCACTGCTGGATTTGAACCGCCAAACCCGTGGGCTGCAGTCCCACACTCAACCTCTACGGCACCGGGGCTCAGCCCAGAATATAACTCTTTATGGAGGCAGAAAGCCTCATCTTTTTGCCCACAGAGTGGCTGGTAGGTTTAAAGCACAGGTCTTTGTAGTTAGCAGCCCAAAGCGTATAGGAAAGTGTCACCGGGGCCCCTTAACTCGTACAAATTGTGTGCTTAGTGAATGACAAAAACCAAGTCTTAAATTCAAAGAGCTTTTTATCTGCTATGTTGCTATAACTAAAGAGGGGAATCACGCCAGAATACTGTTATAGTTTTAGGACATAACTGGCTTGGAGCCATTATCTTGGGCGATCTTGCCCACTTCTACGATTCGAAGGATAAAAATAGTGGCTAATACTAGTCTCAGGGACCTAAAATCATTGTGCCCAGCTTTGAGAAAGCTCGTTTCAAGTGCCTACCAAATCACCATATCTGGCTTCTGAGACCCTTTGTGCTAAAAATAAATAGGAAAATCATGCTTAGGGCCAAATCTCCAACTCATAAATAGTTGTAATAGCATGATGGGATAAGTGTGTACTGCTCTGACTCTGAAAAATCTTATTTCAAACATGCTCCCATAGTCTGAGGAATAAAAATGTTTAGGGAAACTTGGAGAAGGAGTCAGATATCACAAATTAGAGTTCTGAAGAGTCCTATCTACATCTAGGCTTGAATAAAAACCGGCTGCCCAGACACACCTTAATGCTACTTTGTACTAATGCTTTGTAAGTGCAATGTGGTGAATTATTTAATATGATTCTCCTAGTCAAGGCCTCTGTTACTCCCTCAATGATTTTCAGAGCATTGTTTTCCTCATGGGTCTGGGTAAGAGGGCTGGGCTGGGGGTGGGGGTGGGAGGGGAGGAAGATTCTGATGGGACTATAAGACTCAACTGTAATTCTTAACAGACTTAATTGTGAATGCCATCCTACTGTGTATAAAACAAGCCAATGCAGCAGCAGGAAGTGGAATTTCACTACAAGGAAGAGAGATGAACCAGGAGAGGAGTGTGTCCTTGGACCTCTAACTCCTTTTGCATGCAACCTCTTTGGTCGAGAAGGCAGTTCTGACACCAGGGGAGTGACAGAGGAGCAGCAGCAACAGTAGTAGCAGCAGAACCAAGAGTTAGACCATGAGACAAAGCAGTGGACTGCCGGCCATAGAGCAAGTAAAACTGAGTACTTTTAGACAGGAGGTTGATTTGTGGGGTGGGATCTGGGTACTTAATTGGGGGAATTAGGTTTGCTACCATAGATCTAGAGGTGTGTGCCCTTCGCCTGAGGTTTATGGTGGAGTGGTATGCTCTTTGGACATGGTCAACAACCCTACAGCTTTGTAACATTACTCGAGGAGGGCAGGAGCCAGCCCAAGAGGCTTCGTGCTATAGATACACCTGTCCACCAGAATGACAGAGATGAAACCAACCTGACTAAAGAACAGCATCTGAATTGCAGCCTGTTAAACTTCCATAATGAACCCCATCATCATGAGCATTGTCTGTGGGTTCTGTGTGGCCATTGCCGAGAATTATACAACCCAGAATTAAAGTCGTACTCAGGGGGTGGGGGGTGGAGTAGAGTGCTGTGGGAGGAACAGTTGGAGTCAAAATACGGTTAAGGAGAAGGTGGATGATCTGACTTCTTCCTGGTGATAGCCAGGCAACTAGAAGAGGTTGGTTGTGGGCACACACCATTCTTTCAGTCATGTTCTAGCTGAAGAACTAAGGAACTTGTATTTGATCTGCCTAAAATCTCATCTATCTCCTGCTCCTGGCTTTGAGTGATGGACTTTTGCACCCACTCTTTGTTCATCTGTTCTAATACTTTCAAGCTTGTTTTGGTCCCTGGGTGTGCTGTTCAGTCAATTAAAGCTTATCATCCATGTGGCAGGCATGTGCTTATGTTAATTTTATGATTGAGCTGTAGGGGTGGAGTCCAGCCTGTTAATCTGGAGATAGTCATTGAGTAGCCAATGAGGCCTCTGTGTGGGCATGGCTTGCTCCTGATATGTCTGGGAAATGGCGCGATATTTCCCTCGTGAAGATGAGAAGCTATTTCCCCAGTTGTTGGGACTTAGTCTCAGAGACAATGAATCACGGTCAAGACAAGATGGCAGCATCTGAGGAGCCGGAGGAGAAGCCACATGGCTTTGCCCTGATGGAGCCAGACTTCTGAAGCTGGAGAGGCCACGTGGGGACCCCTGCCAGCGATGAGTTGCTTCTGCCACCACTGGATGCTGTTGATGGACACTGAGCCCTGGAAGCCAGGAGCCATGAGGGGACCCCTGCCGGCACCAGGACGCTGCACCCACTGATCTGTGACTTTGTGAGTCAGAAGGAGACTGTATAGACTGATTTCAGGCATATGGGTTAATATCGGACTTATGACTTTATACTGGACTGGATTGGGATGCTTTCTTAATGTCTTATTTCTCTTATATATAAACCTTTTCCTTATATCCATATGCATGTCTATAAATTTGTTCCTCTAGTCTACCTAGACTAACACAATCCATGAAGACTTGAATCTCACAACAGGACGGAACAACACAATAGACTAATTGCTGTTCTCCCTTTTTTCATCTTCTTTTTAAATCCCTCTTGACTGGTACGTTCATGGCCCAAATGAACCATTTCCTCACTGTATTCTAAAGAGTGGGGTGTTTAGAAGTGCTGGGAACTACAGAGGGGAAAGAAGAACAAAATGTTTCATAGGCTTTGAAAGATGATAGTGTAATGAGATGACAACTCCAAATGCCAGTCTTCTCCAGGGCTTGTCCTTGGCTAAAGAGTGCTACCTTGTCCCACAAAGGATCAACCTTGAAGGACTGTCCTGGAGTCAACTGAAGCATAGTCCTCCCTACACTGAATGACTTCTTCTGCATATTCCTGTTTTTTGACTCATGGGTTTTAACACCAGAGCACTTCCTAGTAGACATCCTCTCTGCTAATTTCATCTGAAAGTCTAATTCCCAGGAAATTCAACTTGAACAAATTCATTGTTTATATATGCTGAATAACCATGCAAATTTTCACATATAAAAAACCTTTGAAATCCATGACTAAACAATTGAATAAATACTCCACTTTATATGAAAAACCATTTTCATTAGGATTTGTGCAAGGCCAACTAATTTAAGAACCAACATCTAGGGAATGTTTTCCTTTTGAAACTGTTCTGCTTTTCTCAGTTTTTATTTGCATACTGCCTTACACATATGCTCACAGGCCTTTTACAATAGAAAATACATTATTAAGCATTTAAATCATGATTAGTTTTATTATTACACACCCCACACCAGGAACATGTATACCAGCATCAGTCATAAGACAAAAGAGGCATTCAGTGGGTAGCATATAATCTCAAAAGTGGTTAAGGTTTTTCAATACTTCCCCACTCCAAGAAGCACATAAAAAACAACCCAAACAATTCTTAAGATTCTGTCTTAAAGCAACCCCGATATTAATAAATACAGAAATTTTATTATTGTTTTAAAATATATGTAAAGGTATACTATCCACTGGTCGCTTGTAGCATACCAAAAAAAGCTCAGTAGTCTTAAGATAAAGGTCACTATATTCTATGGTGCTTTGGAAAACTGACAAGGAAAATATCCTAATGAAGTGGTGGAAAAGTTAAGTAATAGACTAATGTTTATTATAAAAGTTAAGAAAAAACTACTGAAGTGATTGAAAAGTTCAGTAATAACATTTCAATTGCTGGAAAGGGAACAACTCACTCAATTAATGTACATTTGACTATGATCCTGGTCTTCGTGGCTCCTGCAGAGCGCAAACAGTTCTAACTTCCACCCTAGTTAAGGCAACAGGGTAAAAATATACAGCTTGGAGGGAGGAGTTGGTCTTGACCTTTGTTTTCCTATTCTGGGAAGCCATACACACATCATGCTTTGGCTTCTTGCTCCAGCAATGAGGAAAATAGACAAACTCTGTGTTGTCTTGGTGATTTTCAAACTTGATGTGACTGCAAGTAACGGATAGAACTTAATACAGGGGGTCAGAAGAGACTCAGAATTCAGGGTCATGAAAGAATGTTTGCATTTTTTTATTAGAAGGAATATCAAAGTATTTTATATACATGTTGTTTAGCATATGGTTTGAACTAAAAGACATTTTTCAGTAGTGAATTCATTCCAGATCCCAAAAGGCCAAGTTTAGATTATTTTTTTTCTTTCTTTGTTTTTACAGATATTTTAAAAATTATTTCTTTCTTTTAAAAAATCATTTTATTGGGGACTCATACAACTTATTACAATCAATACATATATCTATTGTATGCAATGCACATTTGTACATTTGTTGCCATCATCATTCTCAGTTTCTTTCTACTTAAGCTCTTGGTATTAACACCTCATTTCCTCTCCCTCTTCCCTCCACCATGAACCCTTGATAATTTGTTATTATTATTTTTTCATATCGTATACTGTCCGATGTCTCCTTTTACCCACTTCCTTGTTGGCTGTACCCCAAGGAGGTTATATGTAGATTCTTGTAATCAGTTCTCCCTTTTTCTCTTCCCCTTCCCTCCACCCTTCCAGGATCGCCATTCTCACCACTGGTCCTTAAGGGATCAACTGTCCTGGATTTCCCATGTTTTTGGTTCCTATCTGTAAACCCCCCTGGTGTACCTATACGTTTATGGTAGAACTGGGATCATGATAGTGGTGCGGGGGGGGGGGGGAGATTGCATTTAAGAACCAGAGAAAAGTTGCATATTTCATTGTTGCTACACTATACCTTGACTGACTCATCTCCTCTCTGTGGCCACTCTATAGGGGGATGTCATTTCACCTATTGATGGGCTGTGGGTCCCCAACCTGTACTCTGCATCATTTATAATAATATAAATTTTAGTTCTTTGATGCCTGATACCTAATCCCTTCAACACCTCATGGTCACACAGGCTGGTGTGCTTCTTCTATGTGGGTTTTGTTGCTTCTGAGCTGGATGGCTGCCAAGCTTAGATTCTTGAGGATTCTTGCTCAAATATCTGAGTTGTTTAATTAGGAGACAAAAGTCCAAGATTGGATTCTTGATGATTCTTGTGCAAACAACTAAGTTTTTTTTTTTCAATAAAAAATTAGGAGACAAAAGTCTACTGAAAAATATAAAATATAGGGAATATGGATGAGCATATGTATTCTAAACTGTTTTCCCTAGAGAAACAGAAGCATAAAACCAAAAATACATTACAATCTAAAAAAATGTATAAGAGCAATACTATATTTGTATGTAAACACCAATATTCTTCCATTAAAAGCGAATAAAATTTTGTGAACAAAACATACATCAATACATTCTCTTCATGCATAGTAAAACCAATTCTTTGTTGCATAGTACAAAGAATAATCTTCTTTCTGAATACCCTTTAAGGAGAACAGGAATAAATAAGATTTGTTTATTTGACAGATATATTTAAGCCTTTAGTATTGTGAATTGTGTCTTCCTAAAATATGTGCTATAAATCCAAAAGCCCTAATCCTGTTTGAATATGGATTCCATTTGTATTAAAGATACAGGCTCAGGGTAGGTTATATCTTGAGTCAATCCCTTTTTGAGATATGAAACAGAATAAGCAAGTAAGTGAGTGGCAGTCATGGGCTAAGGTAGATGCTAACCTAGACATGGAGATCGCCAAGAAGCCAAGTGATGGAAACTGAAGAGACAAAGACCTTCCTCCAGTACCAACCAAGAGCGAAAGCCTTCTCCTCGGGCTGGCACTCTGAATTTGGACATTGAGCATCTTCTACTTAAAGAAAATTCATTTCTTTTTGTTAAACCAACCCACTTGTGGTATTTCTGTGACCACAGCACTAGTATGTGCCAGGATTGTGTTAGACACTGATAATGGAATTAGAAACCAGATAGATAAATTCTGACTGACTCCTGATGGAAATAGCAGACAGATATGCTATTGCATTATGTCATGGAAAGTGCTGATATAGAAGTACAAGGTTCTCAGAAAGCACGAGGCACTCAAACTGGATTTAAAGCAGAAGTTTTCCTGGAGGACACAAAGTCTAAGTTGACGTCCTAAGTCTGCCTAAGTATTGGTCAGTCCAGTGGGGAGGGATTAAAGATGGAAGGAAAAGCATGTAAAAAGGTCTGAAGGTGAGATAGCAGGTCTCTTTCAGTAAATGGGGGATAGGGGTGGGGGATCATTATAGTGAAGTATTGGAAAAGGAGGGTAAGAGTTTGGAAAGATGGGTTATTCAAGAATTAGTTCATAAAGAGCCTTGGAAACATATTAAGGAGCAGGGACTTTGTCATAATAGCATTAGGAAGCCCCTGAAAAAATGTAGGCCAAGGAGCTCCGAGTCATAATTTAGATAAATCACTCTGACTATAAAGTGGAAAATGAAGGAACACCAAGTGGAACTCTGAGATAACAATCCAGGTGAGACAATAATCATCTGGACTAATTTCGTGGTTCTTGGAAAGGCAATAAAGTGGAAGGGTTAAAGAAATCTGTCGGAGGAAGTACGAGAGACAGGACGTGATAACAAGAGGGCTGTGTTGGACACATGTCCTGGGTGCAGATGGCTTGCACATTCCCCTAAAGGTTGGTGGTCTGCACTTACCCAGGAGCACGGGGAATGACTGGCCTTGTGATCCCTCCACTTTTACTGCTGGGAAAATCCCCATGGAGCAGCTCCACTGTTAGCACATTGTTGTCACCATAAATCAGAACCAAGTTGATGACAAGAGGTTCAGGTGTTTTGTTTGGTAGGGCAGATAAGGGTCAAAGATGGGTTCTGTGTTTCCTGCTGGGCCAGTTGGAGAAGAGATGGTGTCATTTTCTAAAGTATGAAAACACTGGAGCATCAGGAGGGGAAAAACTGCTGAGTTCCTTTTTAGAGATGCAGAGTTTGAAATACGAGGTCATCTCCAAGTGTAAGGTATAGATTGGGTCATCATATAGTATGTGTAGTCCTTTGAACTGGAGATGCTGACTGGATAATTGTCAGTACACACATGGTCATGGAAACAACGGGAGTGATGATATTGTCCAAGGTGATGGCAAAGAGAAGTGAGAACACGTTAGGTGATTGGGCTGGATCTCAGGGGATATCCCACATTAAAAGTAGGAGAGAGAAAGGAATTTATAACAGACTCTCAAGCTACAATTAACAGATTATATATTCTCCTTGGCAAAGGTTACTAGAAGCAAGAACAAGTAGAAAATAGTCTTATCTGAATTTTTTGATTCCCTTTCCCTAGTCAGGCCATAAACTGATAGTGAGAGTCAACTTTAAGTAACCTAAAATCAATAAACATTTATAAAGGAAAATCTATAAGCAAAACATGTACTCCTTGATGGTTCCACAATTACTTTTGATTATTTTAAGCTTTCTATATTTAAATAGACCTTTACTTAGGCCATAATTTGTCATCCAACAGTTAAGTAGTTTCTCATTTCTTAATGTTCCAGGCAGTCTTGAATGCATTTGTAGTTCAGTGATGGAATGTAGAGTCTTTTTTTTTTTTAAGCAAAATGTGAACAGAGATACAATGGTCAGAAAACAACCAAGGCTCACAATCCTCTTATGGAATAGATCCAAATCAGTTTTAGATGGATAAATGCGATTCGCCATGTCTACTTCCCTTTATTTTATAAAATAAATGAGGAGTGGAAATGGAGCCCCTGGGTGGTTAAGTAGTGGGTGCTGGTAAATGTTTGATAGTTGACTCTGGAAAAAGAGAAGTTTTAATTTTTATTATTGACCAATTTCTGTGATGTCAATACTTCCACCATAGTGAATTGCAAGTTAACAACTCAATTTGACTACAGAGAGAAAATGAGTTTAGGTCGTTGCCGACTTACAAAAGTTCTATTCTGATGACTCTGTTGGAAATAAGTTCTGAAATAGGTTGACTATCTTTTATTTCAAAGTTTTCATTATTATTGCCTTTTATTTTTCATATCCTTATAAATCTGATTTTTGTCTTTTGGGGTTGGAAACCTTACATAAAACTTCCAGATATCATTAAGTACATTAGTAATGTAGTCTATATTACTAATGATATATCCCAAAACCACCAGATGATTTTAAATATGGTTCATCTTAACTTGAGGATGTCGTAAATCGGGGACTACCTGTACAACTGATTTTGTATCTGTATCAGCCAGTGAAAACGGACCCTCCCACGGTTCTGGACCAAGCAGGATCTGCCTGGTGGATGAGAATAGGAAAATGCTCTGTGGATTCAGAGGTGTCTCCAGAAAAGAGTGCATAGGGCAAACACTGAATTGTGGACCTGTCCAAATATCAGATTCCCATCCTGTCTTAGATTATTTTCCCATAATTATCAGCTCAAAAGTACAGGTCAAGCTCGTTAAAATCTTCACTTAACATAATGGCACTACATGACAATTGCAACAGCACCTTCCTTGCTTTTATTGGCAAAAACTGGTCTATGTTGTGCTTCAAGTTATGTTTTCGGTGTGCCTTGAGTCATGGAGACTCCCAGATATGCAGGGTTAACTTTAACTTGCTGCATGACCTCTTCCAGCTGGTGATGGTTATTGTGCTGGTGAACACAAACATCTCAGAGGAACCCTGCTTCCACATGCTATACCTGCCATGCTTCAGACACACTTCTGTACACACCTCTACCAAATACTGCATTTCTACCCGAAGGAAAAGCAACTGATTCACTTATGGTCAGTTTGTAGGGCTTTACCCTTTCTCCTCGAATTGAGGGCTAACGTCCATGGGTGAGCTTTCCATTAATAATCTAATAATCCAACTAGTGTAATTTGCTAAATCTTCATCATTGATAAACTTCTAAAATGGTCTTATATCTGACATCACAATGATTGAGGATCATCTTAAATCTAATTCAGTTTAATATCATGACCTGAAGAATGTGACTGCTCCTTTATATTGTAGCCTATTAGTATCATCTTCTTTAGAAGCAAAGATGGTGAGACTTCAGCGAAGAGGAAGCTCCTGGACAAATGGACCGACACAGAGGCTGCGACAATGGCTCAGGCACAGGGACAATTGCGAGGATGGCCTGGGATGGGGCAGTGTTTTGTCCTGTTGTACACAGGGTTGCTAAGGGTTGGAACCAATTGAATGACTCCTAGGAACCAATTGAATGACTCCTAACAACAACAACATCAGTATAATTTAGTTCTATTCTTCTTTGCAAAAGAAAATATTTTTTAGGCAAAGCTTCTTTCACAATTCCCCCCACATCAAAGCATAAGATTTAATGATTTATTGCACTAACCAATAATTTATATAGAAAGAATAGCAGCAAAATATCTGATTTCTTAAGATAATTTAATACATGCCATAAACAGCAGTGAGCGAATGCATAGTAGTGATGGCTTACTCAATGACTACTATTACAAACTTACTTTTAAGACATTTTCAGTACTAGGCCCTGGTGGAACCATAGCTGTTATTATGTGCACCGTGTCTTTTTGCACACCAAAGGGAAATGAAAATTCCCAGTAGCATTAGAAAAGGATGTACTCATTAATATTTCACGCAGATATAAAAACTCTCATTACTCTGACTCTAAAAATCATACAACTCTACTGTATACCAATGAAGACATCTTTCAAATACCTTGCACTCAGGCTTAGTACATGACGCCATCTACAAAAATGTTGCAAACCCAATAAAAACACAGTGAAATAATATAAAATCTTTTGTTTTTTCAAAAGTGAAGATTTAAAAGGCATATATTTATACAGATACAGAGTATTTTCTAGTGCCCTCTTACAGGTATTTCTGTTTAGAATGAACTGAGGCAGAAATCAGAGTCCAACATTGATCATTAATCTTCTGCTTCAGAATAGGAAGATGTTGAGCATTACAAAATACATTTTTATTCTGGTTTTGGTCAAAACTTTACAAAGAAGGATAATGAGCACCCAATGAACCTGCTGAGAAGGGATATACCTTTGCCTTCAACTCTTCTTTTTTGTTTTTCAACTCAGAGAATTAATGACGTGTTCTTCGTTTATATAAGTAAAATCTTTGCAAGGAAAGAGTACAGATTTGTGAATTTCTAAAGAAATCCAAAATATGACTACACCCATTTTCCGCTTTCAAAGTGTATTTAAAGAAATGGTCATTTCTATGTAAAATCTCAAAGAGCTGCCAGAGACACATCAATAGTCTACTAGCCAATTCCTTACATGGCTTTTACCAAAGAATAACACTATTACAACAGATTGCCAAATTCCAAATTTAAACATTAATAATAGTCTTAGTTTTATAATCATATACTGTAGGACTATATTTTCCAATACAGAAATCTACTTTTTCCCTTAAAGGATAGCAAAATATTTCAGCCACAAAACAAATTTAGTTTGGAAGGGGAAAAACAAACAAACAAACAAACAATCCAAAACTATGCCAAGATAGGAAATTCATTGTTTTAAACTTTAGAATTGTTATAAAAGAACTATAAAGCTATACATTTATGGAAAAAATACACTGACCATGTCTTTCTAGGAGAAATATATGGAGCTTGTTAGATACAAGAAAATATAGCATTACCATAGAATACAGCAAAGTATGGGCCTGGTTTTTAAGATCTAAAAATTTCACAAAAAGTAATTAGCACCAAAATGCTCGAAAACCTAAAATAATATACTAAAGGGATTCCAGGCCCCAGTTTTACCTTATAAAAATGTTACATTTAAACTTGGTAAGTTTTTCCAATAATAATATATATATATACTTTAATCTTTAGAAAACATGCTAGCTCTACTGATTTCCCATAGTTTTAAAGTATCTATGGTAATTATCGTTGACATTGTTTTGAACTGAGCAGGGACAATGGAAATCCCAACATTTCCCCAATAATACAGGATTATTTTGTGGGGATGTGAGTAAATGGAGAATGACGTTCTTCAACTAAAATTTATTTGTAGCCCCTTGGTTCTTCTATTTTTTTCCCCTTCTAAGATGTTTTCCTGAAGATCTGCATATGAAGTATGCTTACTGGTTAGAATCCACATCCTGCTATTTGCCTTGCTTTTGGATTTAATATATGGGGTGGAGGGAGGGGCTTAAAAGGAAGGGCATAACTGTAGTCACGAAATCAGAGTTCTGAATTAGCTACAAATTGTATATTCAACCCTATAATAATCAAGAGTTAAGTTTAATTTTAGACAAAATTCATTTACAAAATAGCACACAATTTTGAACAAGGCTAAAAATGTTAACTTCCATACAGTGAAATATATAAATCCACCAATTACATAATATGGGAATGAAATAGGAACAGTTCACTACTCAACCTTGTTTCACTGCTGCACATAAATAATGACAAGGCAGAGAACAGCCACGAGTCCGAGTGCTTGCAGGCCCAGGAACCACAGCATGGCCCAGAAGAAAACGACGACTACTGGTTCCACAATTCGCTCTCCGAAGTACAACCTTGTGAAACCCATGTTGAGGAGACTTTTGTTCAGTCCACCAAACAGTGTTCCCATCTTTTTGTAGTCATCTCCAACAGGCTCGCCAGGGGGGGCTTCTGGTTCTTTAATATCCTTTGAAAAGAAAACAAGACAAAATACACTATGAAAAATACATGCATGCCTCTAGGAAATAATGACTAATTCATATTTTTTTAATCCTCTCAAGTTCACTCAATAAATATATGCTAACTTTACATCATGCTAACTTTACAACTTTACATGTTGAATGATCATCCAATTCACAGCTCATTCAACTGTGTCTTGGTCCACCTTCCCAGAAAATGACAAGCACGGATTTCTGTGGGATCCAGAGTGACTGGAATTCTGACGATCCAGATGCTAATTTACAAGATGAAGGGAAGTCGCTGATTCACTTCCGTACATTTCTTGACTTCCTGGAATGGCCTACAGACAGTTGCTTAAATGAAGAGTGATAAGGTTTCTATTTCTCTTGTTAGTACGCATTTCTCTATAGTAGAAATAGTAGAAATAGTACTCTATTTCTCTTGTTAGTAGACCTCAGAAGAATCTTTCCTATCAGTGTTCTGCTGGTGAAGGTGCATAGTGGCACTTCGGTTAAGTGCTCAGCTGCTAACTGAAAGGATGGTCCTTTGAACCCACTGGTCACCACACCACAGGAGACACGTCTCTGACAGCCTGTTTCTGTGAAGATCGTCGCCCTGGAAGCCCTATGGGGTACTTCCACTCTGTTCTGTAGGGTCATTCGAAGTAAGTTGAAATAGATGCAATGCCAAGAGTTTTGTGTTTTACTCTGCCCACCCACCCCACTCTGCCACACACTTCTTTTAATGGGGCAGGTACCCTGATCACTTAGTAAATCAGCACTTTCTTTTTAGTCCAGTCCTCTGACAATGGAGACTTGAAAGACAAGAGCTTCTGCATGTCTTGCTGAGCAATCCTCAGGTACTATGACTGTGATCTCCAACCCATTTTCTCTTCATCGATGTGGTAAGTCCTCACTGAGTGTCTCCTTTGTCTCAGTCGGCCTTTTAATTGGCTGTGGCTAGCTCACTAACAACAAATAATAAGTATACTGCAAAAGAAAAAATATATACTGCAGAAAAGAAAAAACCCAACTTTCAAAGCTTAGAATTTGTTACTATAGAAACCCTCAGTAACTCTCTTCATGTATAGCTTAATTACGATTTTTTGAATCTGTCTGTCCATCTGTGCTCAGTTGTACTTACTCAAGAATATTTCTGATTTCGATCACCTTCCAGTCTTATTTAAAGTCATCATGCCAGTCATTAAGTTGCTATGGTCTCTCAACTTCAAACATACCTTTGAGAACATTTCTGGTTTCCTTTTTAGTCAAGGGTACCAGAAAGGCAATGCATGGGTGGGGAAAGAAAGAATTTATTCTCATTTGCTTCCATGGGCTTCTTGATCCTGTTAGTTTTAACCCTAGCAATAGTTACTCATTCTGGCAGTAGGAGGACCTTTCAGTAGCAACAATTGATTTCAATGAGGGTTCGTAGACACTTGCAAATCTAATTTCATTGGGGTCCCTTGAGAAACCAGCTCCAACCCCACGAGCTCCTGCCCCAGGTCTGCCGGGTCTGTACTGTGAGCTCAGACACACCTGCACCAGGCGATACCTCATTCTCAGAAGTCTGAGTTTCAGTTTCAAGGAGTCATTTTCCTATCATCTCAGTTTTAGAAATCCCACCTATTTTCTTTGCTACCCCAGAGATGGAATGATGGCTGCTCTGGCTGCTGCTATTTCTACGAAACCTTAGTGCAGTCATTTAAAAGAATGTAATATATATCAGAATTAATAAGAGGTTCTGTTAAAAGAGTGTTTGGCCTCACCAACCTGGGTTTCTGATTAAATTACTCTACAGTGGGACTTGAAGTCTAAAATTCTGCATTTCTAACAAGCCCACCACTTCCTTTCCAAACCAAACCTGTGGTCATCATGGTGGCCCCATGTGCTACAGCCTAGAATCGCAATCTTTCTTGAAGCACATTGGCTAAGTTCTTACAAAATTTAAAGATTTAAATTTAAAGATCTTATGGAATTTAAAGATTATGAAAATTTCCTACGAAAGTTTTGAAACCTTCCCCTCCCCACCCCCAATACATCTTTGGTGATGATGGGTGGGTTTAGATTCAGAATGTTATGTCTTTAGGTGAGCAGTGGAGAGGAGACCACCCAAGGACCCAACAAACTTCCAGGTGATGGTAATAAGACTCGTCTGGTGACCATCCTCTGAAAATCACTACTGTGCTAGTCTGGGTAGACTAGAGAAACGAATTCATAAACACGCCTCTGTATATAAGAGAGTTTATATAAAAGGTAATTGTACATTAAGAAAACATCCCAACCCAGTCCAGATCAAGTTCATAAGTCCGATATTAGCCAATATATCTGGCAGTGATAGACAAAGCCCTCTTCAGACTCATGAAATACATGCAATGATGCCAAATGTATAAGATCACAGTCTTTGGAAAGTCTTCGGATCCAGTGACACTAGAAACATCTCAGTGCTGGCAGGGGTCAATGCATGGCTTCTCCATCACTCAGGGCTGCTTCAGAGTGGGTCCATGTGTCTTGTCTGCTGCTATGTCTCCCAGGGTGTCAGCTGAGAGAGGGAGGTGTTGTCTTCAAGGAGAAAGTACTGGATTTCCCAGAATTCTCAGGAAAAAGTCATGTCTACCTTGGCTCAGACCTCATTGGCTATCATCTGATTGACAAGCTAGACTCCATCCCTCCCCTCTTAATCCTCAAATTGACAAATGATTAGATATCTACCACAGACCATGCCTTGTCAATTTGACACTTCTTTTGGGGGGGGGGGCATCACTGCCCTCTGTTGGTCGTGGGAGCTACCCAGCACTGCTCCTGAGAGCCGCCGCTGGATTTGAACTGCCAACCATGCGGGCCGCAGTCCCGCACTCAACCACTTACGCCACCGGAGCTCAGCCTGACACTTTCACATAACTCTGTAACCATATATAAATTTCAAACAAACAATAATGAAATCATATCTGTACCTAAAAGGGTAATACTAAAATGCATACAATTCAATATGTGCCACCCTCATTTAAACATAACATTTCATAAGTGAACAAAACAAGAATATCCTGTGTCATATAATTGCATTATGTAACACCTACACCTTGAGCCTATAATCTTATGAATATATTGCTCCAACTATGAAAGTTTGCAAGCCAACTACTTCATGCCTTTATCCCTCCATTTTGGGTATCCAATTTCTATACTGCCCACTTACATGAATCCAGTGCTCTGAAGAAAATCATATTCTTTGAAGTCAAGAATCTTCATTTTATTTGAAACCTTGTGAGTCTGCAAAGTCAAATGAGGACAGGCCATCCATAAAGTCTGCAGCAATATGCACCAGTTCACAGGTTCAAATATCTTCTCATCTGGTCTGGTTCTAGTCAACTCATTGTGGGCTGCTTTTCTTAGCCTTACCAGAGTGTCCATTGGTCGCCTTGCCTTAGACCATGGCCCCATCACAAATTCTCAACAAGCCTAGCCCCCTTGTGCTAGGTCATGAACTTCAGACCCATCAACCTGCTCTTATCTTCTCCTCTTCCAGCAAACCATGTCCATAGGTGTCAGTGTCCAGACTTAACTCATCTCTTTATTGCTGCATTTCTCCCACTTCCATTCAACAAATGGATCCAAGTGGTCACCTAACAAGCATTTTAGCTTGCCCACAGGCTTCCTTTAATGTTCAGTCCTGGAGAGGATTTTTCTTTAAGGTTCTAGATTTTTTTCACTTCTGACAAAAACCATTAGAGTTCAAACTTCAAAGAGTTCCTTCCCCCCCCCCCCCTTCAATCTGTCAATCTTGCCCCTAGGCAGCTTGTTTGGAATGCAAATATCCTGAGTACTCCAACGTACTGGGTGGGGCTTATCTTCTCAGATATGGTCTCTGTGGGGGTGGGGGTTTGCACATATGTTATCTCATTTGCTCTTTGTAGCTATCTATGAGTCATTGTTATTTTCTAAATTTACAGATAATGAAACTAAGTTTCATGGATGATTAGGTCGGGGGTACACTTACTAACTGAACAATACTTGGCTGTGATATTTTTTTGTTTGTTTGTTTTTGGTTTTTGGGCATCACTGGGAGTAGGAGGCCCAGCCCCACTGCTGGAATTGAACCTCCGTCTCAGTGGGCGGCAGTCCCGCGCACAACCACTATGCCACTGGGGCTCAGCCCGGCTGTGATTTTTTTTAATGCCCACATCAACATAGCATAACTCCCTTCCTGTTAGCATTTTACATTACTAATAGCTAATCTTTGTGTAATGTTGCTTGGTTTTCATGGAAAGCTTTACAAATATGATCTTCAAAAAAGAAAAGCCATGGAAACACATTTGCATTTTACCCAGAATGAGCATATTTCACGTTGTAAAATGAACATCAGTATCTTTTTTTGTTTCATGTCCTTTCTCATAGTTTATAGCATACTTCAAAGTGAGTTTATCAAGCAAAAAAAGAATAAAACAGATGTCCAATTATCACACAGATTAAATTAAGATTTAAAAGTTAAATTTAAGCAGAAGTTTGGTATATTTCCATAGCCTGTTAAGTCATGATGATAAATCTTACTCAAACATTGAGGGAAAAAGAAAAAATAAAGATGACAACTATGAAGAAATGTGCTTGTGAGAGCTGCAGTTAAGGCTATATAGGAAAACTTGCACAGAGAGGAAAACTTACAAATACATTTCCCCCTGGTTAAGCATTCATCCCTTTGTATCTTTGCCAATGCTATTTTTTGACTGTAAGGTCCCAAAGGAAGAACAATTGTTAACTGCCATTTCTTTCATCAGTACACACATAGTGTTTTGACATGTCCACTTAAAAGTATTTTCACCAAAATGAGATGCTATTCTTTTTTGTTTAGGATTATACATGTACATAAAATAAAGGAAGGTTCTTATTGATTCAAATTCTTCCTTATGAGATACATTAATGATAAGTAAAGTCAAACTCTGAATAATGATAGAAAAATTTCATGCAAAAGACCCTTGCAGATAATTAAATCAAAGTGTCTTATTTAAAAACAAGACAAAGCTTACGTCAATTTATTAATAAAAAATGCAGGCTTTGGAAACAGAAGAGATTAAAATGTTACATTTTAGAAGGGTTTATGAAAGTCTTTCTTCAACCCAATATAACATTCTCCTTCATATAATGCAGCTTCTCTACTTATTTGCTCAGCATGGTGGAGTGATTGTGGTTTGGCCTGATAACCGTAATGTCAGCAGTTCAAAACCATCAGCTGTTCTATGGAAAAAAGGGAGAGATTTTCTACTCGCATAGAGAATTACAGTTCTGGAAACCAACAGGGGCAGTTCTCCCTTGTCCTAGAGGGCCACTGTGAGTCAGAAACAACTCAAGAGCAGTTGGGTTTGGAGTTTTTAATACAGACTTGAATTAGT